>OZ024819.1:2607117-2767774 GCA_964017055.1 Chloromyia formosa
ACATTTTTGCGGACCCAGAGAAGAGAGAGATAAGGGATGATAATCACAATCTATGTACACTAAATTCCCTGAATCAATTCCACCTCATTCCGTTTGCTGAGAATTAAACAGATAGACACGCACCTTCTACCCCGCAAATCACCCGCCCGGTCCATATAGTCCTGAACCAAACTGTCAAACTCACATTCCCGAATTTCATCTAATTTCCCCGGAACAACTGCCCGGTCCATATAGAAGGAAACCAAACCAAAACAATGCTGCCAAACAATTGCTTTGTTTCTCTCGGGTAATTTTCATTTCCTACTATCTCTCTCTTCTCTGGTCGGACCCTACGTTGGGCGCCACGCATTTCGAAACGGAAGCCTTAAGGATCTGAAACCTCGTGCCAACCAACGTATGGTCTTATGTCAGGTTCAAAGATTTGCGAAAAAAAAAACTAAAAACAAAAAAATTAAAAATCAAAAATAAGAAGAAAAAAAAAACTTGACCGATACATTTGCATACGTTGATCGGACCCTACGTTGGGCGCCACGGATTTCAAAACGGAAGCCTTAAGGATCTAAAACCCCGTGCCATACGCGTTGGCGGTCTCATGTCAGGTTCAGAGATTTGCGAAAAAAAAACTAAAAACAAAAAATTAAAATCAAAAATAAGAAAATAGAACTTGACCGATACGTTTGGATACGTTTGTCAGACCCTACGCCTTGGGCGCCATGTATTTCGAATGGTGGTGTTATCTTTCGTCGTTCCATGTAAAATTAAAAAAAAAAAAAATTAAAGCTTGGTCGGGTTTCCATCTTCGATTGATGGTACGTTCGTCCACGTTGGGTGCCATATGTTTCTTTGTTGTTGTTGTTGTTGTGATAGCGATGCTTCAAATACTGCAGTTCTCCTGGCATCGAGGGGGCTCGGAAGCTCTTGGCCGTCGAAAAACGGGTCGTTCCGGTACGAAGAACCGGCTGCCGCAGGAACGCCATATGTTTCGTTGAATCAAGCGGTTTCGAACAGAGAAAAAAGAAAACAGAAAAAAAAATCTGACAATCTATCCTTTAAATAAGGTTGCTCCTAGTATTTGCTTTTTATACCTTAGACTTTATATTGTTTTTGTAATTTTAAAATATTTTTTTTTTTAATATTTTGTTGTTTGTTTTATGACACACTATATACGAATTGTTGTTTTTCTTTATTGTATTAACGGTATATGGAGTTTTTTTAGTGTTCTTCTTATTATTATTTTTATTGTTAATGTAGTGCGATATTGCTCTATTTCCTACAATGCGTACCATTCTTCTTCTGCTTCGTTTTATTCTCTGAATCTTCTGTTTTGCTTCTTCTTCTTCGTCCCGCGTTTTGGGATATCCCGGATTGTTTTTATATTTTATTATTCACCTTTTTGTGTAATATCTTTTGCACAATTGAAAACTAAAAAGTTAAGTATGTTTCGTAACACTTCACTTGTTCGTTCTCATTTGATTTCATTAATGGGCGATGGCTATTTGTGTAGGGGGGGGGGGGGGGGCTACACTCGGTCTATTTCACTGTTCAGAGATATTCGTCAAGTTGGGGGAGGTGGGGGGGGGGGGGGCGGTGGTGTAGTCTGGTTTGGTTGGCAAATGCACATATGCTGCTCATATCTTCTATTTTTTTCACTTTCACTTTCCTTGAGCTGCCACACGATTTTTCTCAGCCTTTTCAGCACGGATCCCATGGAGACCGTAGACAGGAAATCTTGATGTTGACATTTATGTATTTTTTCGCAGCATAAAAGCGGCTGGCACGACCCGGTGTCGAGTCCAAGAAGACCAAAAAGGACATCCTAATGCTGATGTTTTCACTTTCCTTGAGTTGCCACTCGATTTTTCTCAGCCTTTTCAGCACACGGATCCCAGGGAGACCGCAGAAACGAAATCTTTGTGTTGACATTTATTTTTTTTGCAGCATAAGAACGGCTGGCACGGCCCGGCGTCGGTGTCGAGTCCAAGAAGACCAAAAAGGACATCCTAATGCTCATGTTTTCACTTTCCTTGAGTTGCCACACGATTTTTCTCAGCCGTTTCAGCACGGATCCCAGGGAGACCGTAGACAGGAAATCTTGATGTTGACATTTATTTTTTGCAGCGTCGGTGTCGAGTCCAAGAAGACCAAAAAGGACATCCTAATGCTGATGTTTTCACTTTCCTTGAGTTGCCACTCGATTTTTCTCAGCCTTTTCAGCACACGGATCCCAGGGAGACCGCAGAAACGAAATCTTGGTGTTGACATTTATTTTTTTTGCAGCATAAGAACGGCTGGCACGGCCCGGCGTCGGTGTCGAGTCCTAGAAGACCGAAAAGGACATCCTAATGCTCATGTTTTCACTTTCCTTGAGCTGCCACACGATTTTTCTCAACCTTTTCAGCACACGGATCCCAGGGAGACCGCAGAAACGAAATCTTGATGTTGACATTTATTTTTTTTTTTGCAGCATAAGAACGGCTAGCATGGCCCGGCACGGTGTCAAGTCCAAGAAGACCGAAAAGGACATCCTAATGCTGATATTTTCCTCCGTCTTTTTAGTATATGCTGTCGAGATCAGGGAGACCAGAAAGGACGTTTTGATCTTGATGGTTAGGGTGGCGCAGATGCAGAGATGTGTATCTCATGCCTTCTTCAGTTTTTTTCTACAGTTTTCTTGAGCTTCACGGATTTTCCTCAGTCTTTTCAGCACGAATCCAAGGGCGATCAGAAAGGACAACTTGATACTGTGATATTGTGGCTGTCCTTCGGATATTTTTTTAACTGTATTTTTTATTGTTGGTTTTATGTTTTTGTAGAGTTCTTTTTTTCGACTGCACTGCTTTTAGTATATTTCGTCGTTAACATGAAACAGATTTTCTTTTTTTTTGGTTTTGTTTTATTCTCTATTAAGATTAAATCTTTGTTGCTTTTTTCACTTTGTGTGTGTTTTTTTTTTTTAATTTATGAATTACCGAATGAACGGTATGAGTGTGACTGTGTGTGTATAAAAAAAATAGTATTATCGCAGACTATTTTGCGTGCCTTCTTCGTTCCGGAAGTGTGTGTATGTCTATTTGAAATGGTGTAAATTAAAATATAAGATATTTTGTATTGTATTTATTGATATTTTTTTTTATACATACGAGTATATTGTGTTATTGTATTTTATTTGAGATTTCTAATTAAAGAAAATATGTATATAATGTGGCACAGTTCACAGGTTAGTTTTGCGGATTTTCCTGATTTTTAAACAACTGCGTACGCTATATTTCTGGGACAATTTAATTATTGTGTCTTTTTATCTCTTTCTTCTCAAATTTTGGCTTGTCACTTTCATTTGTTACTTCTATATTTTTGTTTTATTACTTTCTCTTTTTATTAATGTATTTCGATGAATAATTGATTTAAATTATCGCAAGTTTTTATTACATGATTTATTTATATTTATATTTTTGGCTTGTTTTTGTTTTTTTTTTTTTTTATAGGTTATTATTATTATTATTTAGTATTATTGTTGTTCGTTTGTTTTTCTGTATTTATTTGTTGGTCTTGTCTTTTTAATGATATTTTTTTCGGGGCTATTGTAACTTAACTAACATTTTCTCTCTTGATATATTGTTGTTTGTTTGTTTGCTTGTTTGCTTGTTTGCTTGTTTGCTTGTTTGCTTGTTTGCTTGTTTGCTTGTTTGTTTGTTAAATAATCGAATATTCTACTGTCATATACTATTGTTGATTTCGCAGGCCTATATTGTTTTCTGTGTAAGTGTGTGGGCTTGGGATTGAAATCTTGTTGTAATGATTGTGGTAGCTGTTTTTCATATTCTATTTTTTAGTTGTAATTGGCTTGTAATTTCTAGAGTACGGCCAAGTATCGACGCTGGGTTGCAGAGTCACAGTGATGAATTGGCTTTCTTCATGCAGTGTGATTGGCGCTATTTTGGACGTTTTTTTTGTGTATTTAATGTGATCGGTGCTTCTTTCACGTCTTCTGTATTTTATTGGATTCTGATTTGTTTTATTTTTTGCCTCCCTATTTTTCCCTTGTGACCTTTAGTATTGTACACAAGTTTTGTTTGGCGGGCTTTATTGCACTCGCAGGTTTTATTTGTTTGTTTGTTGTTTTTCTTCTTTATCACCGTCTTCGACTGAAAGATGATGCGGGAAAGGTGTTTTGTGTTAGATGCAAGTTTTTTTTATTAAGAGTCTATTGATTTATTTATTCTTTTTTACCTCCTTTTGTAGGGTTCATAATTATGCTTATATTTAAATTATTTATTTGAATTATTTTAGGCAATTTATTTACAGCATTTAATATGTTTCTTTTTTTGTGGATTATGTATGTGCTTTATTTTAAATAATTTTTGTTATTATTTATATTTGACTATGATTATTAGAATACTATGTATACTACGTATATATTGATAAATTGATTAAAACACACGTCAATGTCGTAACATGAAATGAAATCATCGGAATCATACAATATAATAGTAGTATGCTACGCACCTATATGTTTCGGCGTTGTTATGTCAAAAATGAGGTGCACAAGACAAGGACGGAGAGAGGGAGGAGGGGATCGTTGAGGGGGCGCTGCTGGTTGCAATCGTTTGTTAAGTCAAATGAGGCGAACAAAATAAGGACGGAGAGGGAGGAGGGAATCGGTGAGGGGCGCTGCTCGTTGCAATCGTTTGTTAAGTCAAATGAGGTGCACAAAATAAGGACGGAGGGGGGGCTGTGTATTGGAACACCGAGGACGCCAAGCCGGAGGTCACCGAAGGTAAAGAAACACCCTCTCCAGAGACCACTAGATGACGTGCTCTGGCAGACCAGCCCCGTGATCGGGAGTAGCGGGGTGGGTATGCTCACGGCAGTCACTGGCCTCCTCCATTAACATACAAAAACATTACAGCTGCTGGTTGTGATCATCAGTGAGGCGCACAGAACACAGAGCAAAGACGGGGTGTGGGGGTGATTGGTTCAAATAGTGCATACGTAGCAGTTCATCGATGATTTTCATTTCTGTTATTTTTCCTTGTTTTGTTGTTGTTTTTGTTCAGATTTCTGGACTATTTTTCGGTTTATTGAATTAATTTTTCAACCTTTTCTTTTTTTTCGTTTGTTTGATTTTTAATCGTAGAAATGTGTGTGGTGTGATAGCAGAGTGTTACACATTTATAAATGTTTATTTTTTATTGTGTTTTTTTTTCCGTTTTTTTCCTTTTTTATTTCTTGATAATCCTATATATTTACTTTACTTTTAATAACTTGCTTGAATACGTTTACACGGTATTTATTGATGTCTATTTTTAAATATTATTTAGAGATATTATATATTATTGTATTTTTCATATGGAATATGTGATGGGGAGCCAATTCGCCATTGCGGCCCACAGATTTGCGCAGAATTGTATTTTAATTTAGTTCACTCTCTTCAATCTCTTCACTCTCTTTCATCGCGTGTTCGCCGACGTAGAGAGAGATGAAGAGAGAGAGAGAGAGAGAGTATGCATACATATGTATTATATATAAATACAATCGCACACGAAAGTCGCGCCGGCAAATTGGTTTGGCATTTTAGGGATATTTTAGGGGCGTCTATTGAAAATTAAATTTAATAGTGTTTTTCTTTGATTATGATATTTTTTTTTCTATATTTTTTATGTTAAGTTTATGGCTTTAAGTGTTGTTGTATTGTATATATATATATTTTCGGCTTGATGTTATTTTTTTATCGAAATATATTGATATTTTTTTCATTATTAAGTCTTTGAAATGTTTGTTTGAACAAAATCCATTTAAATAATAATTTTATTATTTTTTTTTTGTTTTCTGTTTATTATTTGAATATGATAAATCCAACTGAGGATGTTAAAATTGATTTTTGTTGTTTTTGTGTTTTTTAGATTTCTTTTTTCTTTTATTTCTCTCAATGCAAGTTTCAAGTATATGGGCGGATTGATGTTTTGGTCGTCGTCAAATTTTTGGTCATTGGTCACGATACTCTGGTTGTTTCGAGGCGTTGTTTTTTTTTTTTGTGTTTTACGCGCACGTGATCGAGAGCCGCGGTTGTCACATTTTTTCGATTTGCGCATTTGACTGTCGACGACGCAGCGCTGTTTGTGTTGCGCCGCGCGTTGAACATGTCCGCGTTTGCTTCATGGTTTTTAATTTTTTTTTTTTTGATAATTTTTGTAATTTTGTATTTTTTTTTCTCTCTTCTTCTCATATTTCTGAATGTTTCGCCGAAAATCCGAACATGCGTATATGTCTTCAAAACCCGTAGTAATTGTTGTTGGTGTTATATATTTTTTCCGGTGTTTTAACATTTTTGTGTTAACTTTAGTCCTTGCATATGTTTCCGTCCTTTGTTGTTTGTTTGTTTTTTTTTTGTGATATTTCCAAGAAATTTGTTTCGATTTTGTTTTTCTTTTTTGTTCGTACATTTGTTTTGTGTTTTTCATTTTTGGTCGTTACAAAAATAAGAAGATATATTTCAACGTTTAATTGTTTTCTTTTTTTTTTTGGTTTTTCAATTTAAAATTATACACCAAAAACGATAATATGATTTGTTCGATAAAATCACATTAACACAAAATACAACGAAATTAAATATTAAATAAAAATTTGTGTGTTAAGGAATATTTTAAATTTTCATTTTGAATCTGTTGTTGTTATTGTTTTTGTTATCTACAACTGAACATTTTTCATTTTATGTGTTTTTTTTTTGATTCTGAATTTAATTTGCGGGTTATAAAATATAATTTTTTTTTAACCGTTATCTTTTCTTGAGGAGGGACCAATGCTTGTTGGGTTTAATTTCGGGTCAAATAAAAATTTTTTCACACAGTTTTTTTTTTGTTTTTCTCAAGGAGAGAAAATTGGGAAATTGGCATAATAATGGAGGTGGAAACTAAGAAAGAATGTTTTTATGTTTTATGTGTTTTTTTTTATTTGTTGCATTTTTTGGGGCGATTTTTTCTTCTGTATTTGTTTTTTTTGTATAATGTTAGTTTAAATTCTGAGACATTTGTTTTTTTTTCTATTTGAGCAATCTGCGTTTTTTATTTATTTTTCACTTCCATCCTAATATACATATATATATATATTTGTATATACATATATATATTTATATACATGTATACGATTCTTCATAGTTTGACTCTTTTTCTCTGTTCGCATTCATAAAAAATGGTGAAAAAAAAGCTATAATTCGAAATAAGAAGAGACATATAAATAGTCAAGCTCACGCACACGGCCATACATTATTCTTTCGCGCACGCAATTTCGGACACACACACACATACATACACACCCACATACACGGCATCCATGCACACTCCCTCACGCACACACGAATCGAAATAACGCGCCCTAACATACGTGTACACCTACCTGTGACAAGTCTGGGTATCGCAGGATGCTATGTTCTAGAAATATGTGTGTGTTCTATTTCAAAAATCGGGAAAAGAAAGAAGATTATTTGTTTTTTTTTTTTGTTATTATTATTAGTTTTTCAGTTTTATCACCATTATCTTGTGGAAAAACATATATTAATCATTTTTCTTAGTTATCAGATTTTTCATTTCTTTGTAAATCTGCAGTTTTTCCAGTACACACGATTTTTTGTCAGTTTTTTCTTCTTCTTCTTTTCATTTAATTGGTTGTTTTTTCTTTTTTTGTTTATTTGTTACAGGCACAACACGAAAATAGTTTCCTCTTGCTTTTGTTTTGTATAAATCGAATTTTTCAATTTGTTTGTTTTTTTTTTTTTTAATAATAATAAAATTTCCATCGATTTTGTTTATTTGTTTTTTTTAGGAATATTGGTTTGTTTTAGGTTTAGGATTTTTTTTCTCTATTAATTGTTTGTTGTTTTGTCTCCTTTTGTGTGTGAGTGTGTGTGTGTGTTTTGAGAGCGCAATTGGGTTTCGTGTGATTCGACGTCTGTCAATCGTCTAGATCAGGGGTCAACAAACTCCGGCCCGCGGGCTAAATCCGGCCCGCCACTAGCTTTTATCCGGCCCACGAGTTAATATTGTCTGTAAAAATTGTGCAGGGATCATCAAATAAAATAAATAAATTAGTGGCGTTACAGTTCAATTGGGTATGTGGGCTTGTAACCTGAACGTACCTGAAATAAATTTACACTCGAAACATTAAACGAGCCTCGAATACCACAAACTTTGGCTACAAACAACGGACCACGATCGATTTTTGGAACGTTCGAACGATGTGGGGCGAATGCAATAGTGTGAGGCTGACTGAAGTCGAACGGAAAATGACCGCATATAACATCGATATACTAGGACTGAGCGAAACAAGATGGCCTGGATCGGGAACGAATTTATCACCAAGCTCCCAAACAGTACTGTTCTACTCTGGAAATGAAGACGATACGTCACCTCGAATGGCCGGCGTCGAAATCCTATCTCTAATTGACTGGAAGCCCATCTCCAACCGTATCATTACAGCCAGATTTAATTCCAGAGTAACAAATATCACAATAATTCAGTGCTACGCCCCGACTGAACCAGCGGATCAATCAGCTAAGGACGCCTTCTATCACGGGCTCGGCGACACCTTCGACAAGGCTCCCAAAGGTGACATAAAAATTATTATGGGGTATCTCAATGCCAAATTCGGGTCTAACAACCTTGGTTTGGAACACCTAATGGGCAATCATGGTCCAGGCAATAGGAACCAAAATGGCGAGATGTTTGTGGAGTTTTGCAACTCTCGTCAGCTCGTCATCGGCGGTACTTTGTTCAAGCACAAACGATGGGTGACAGAACAGCGAACCAGATTGACCATATAGCCCTTTGCAAGACATGAAGGAACTGTCTCTTAGTCGTCAGGTCGAAGCGGGATGCTGATATTGGCAGCGATCACCAACTTGTTGTCGCAAAAGTGCGCTTACGAACAGCAGTGATCCACCGCCCTCAAAATGCACGAATCTTGCCACGTTTTAATGTGCAAAATCATAAAGATCCATCTATAAGACGTGCTTATTCCACCGGCTTGCACGAAAGAGCTTATGCACCACCACCTTATGAGACTCCTACAATTGATGATAGATGGAACGTCGCTAAGGACTCATTTATCTCGTGCGGTGAAACTTTTGCGGGCAGATTGGAGCGCGGTAGAAGGCCATTCATTAGTGACTCTACATGGTCTCTAATCTCGGCACGTAAGAGAATTAAAGAACAGATTAACTCAGCTACTGACGACGCAGTCAAAGATCAACTTAGAGCTGAATACCGTTCTCTTCAGAAAGGCGTGCAAAGAAGCGTAAGACGGGACAAACGCAACAACATCAATGCATTAGCGGAGAAGGCAGTGGAAGCGGCTTACCGTGGTGACAGTGGAACCCTTCACAAACTTATCAAGCCATTAACAGGCAAATCTTTTGCAACTGAACATCCCGTGAAAGATAAAGAAGGGTCCCTACTGGTCACTGATGCACACCAACTGCGACGGTGGAGAGAGCACTTCATTGAGGTCCTCAACAACACGTTTGGACACTCGAACGCATCTTCACTAGAAGTAGAAAATATTCCGCAAATAGCCAGAGTTGATACCAGCCCACCATCTAAACAGGAATTAGATAGATAGATAGATATTTTAGATAGATAGATATATGTTTTATTTTAAAATTCAAATAACAAATATGTTATAATGTATATTTTAAAACAGATTTACGGCATGGCATAGCCGTCCGCCTGGAAGGGAATTAACTGTGGCTATTAAATCGATGGATGCGGGCAAAGCCCCCGGGGATAGATGTTATTCCGGTGGAACTCTTTAAGGCGGATATCAACGCTACTGCGGATATTCTTCTCCCCCTTAATCAAGTGTGTTGGAAAACCGAAACTCTACCTAAAGAATGGAAGAAGGGCGTCATTATTAAGATCCCGAAGAAAGGTAACCTGAAGGATTGTAATAATTGGCGTGGAATTTGCCTCCTCCCCGCAGTCTCCAAACTGGTCGCAAAAATTGTCTTAAACCGGATCAAGCAAACAGTTGACCGCACACTAAACGATGAATAGGCTGGTTTTCGCGAGGGCTTTTCATGTAGCGACCACATCAACACACTCCGAATTATTATTGAACAATCCGCAGAGTGGAGATCCCCATTACATCTCATGTTCATCGATTTAGAGAAGGCGTTCGACAACATTGACCGGGAATACATCTGGAAGGCTTTACATAGGAGAGGTATACCAGATATAATCATATCCATCATCAAGGAGTCCTATAGCGAAGCCCAATGTCACGTCTTACACAAGGGTAAGCTTTCAGATCCATTCGAGGTACATAGCCGAGTGAGACAAGGCTGCATTTTGTCACCTATATTGTTCTTGATTGCCATTAGCGACGTACTCTGCAGTGCGCTTCGTGAACACCAGAGCAAAGGTATCAGATGGAACCTGTTTGAATACCTTCAACACCTGGACTACGCTGACGATATTTGGCTTCTTTCAAATATATCGGATCATCTAGTTCAAATGACGAATGCCCTGCACCGCGAAAGTGGCAATGCGGGGCTTAAAATCAATGCTGCCAAAACTAAGCAGTTGAGCTTGGATCCAGGACGACAGAGCGGAATTTATGTTTCGGGGCAGGCAGTCGAGAAAGTTGACAATTTCTGCTATCTCGGAAGCGTACTTACAGCAGATGGTGGAGCGGATGCCGATGTACAGTCTCGCGTCAACAAGGCTCGAGCAGCTTTTTTCAGTTTGACCCCTTTCTGGCAAAACGACAACATCTCCAGACGTACCAAACTCAGGATCTTTGAAACCAATGTAAAATCAGTGCCTTTATATGGCTGTTCAACTTGGAAGGTGACCAGGGCGATAACACTAAATTGCAAACTTTCCTGAACCAGTGTCTACGGCGCATCCTACACATACGCTGGCCGCGGAGGTCATTTCTAACGACGACCTCCTGTTCATTACTGGCCAGGACAGGATAGACACCTCCATAAAAAGGCAAAAGTGGCAATGGATAGGTCACACACTCCGAAAGGCGCCGGAAAACATTGCTAAACAGGCCCTCGATTGGAACCCACAGGGAACCGATGCAAATCGCCGCGTTGAACGACCTAGAAACACCTGGAGACGATCAGTTGAGGTCGAGGGTAAGTCATTAGGCAAATCGTGGAGACAGTTGAAGGCGATGGCGGCGAAGGTGGAAAGTCGGCGTGGTTAATGCCCTATGTCCCACAAGGGGTTGACAGGATCCAGAGAGAGAGAGAGAGAAGCTTTATTTAAGATTCGTTTAATAGAATCGCCGCTTAATGGAATCAAAACATGAAAAACCGATATGATCCTAATATCCGGCGTTTACTGAATTTTTAGCTTTTTAGAAAAAATTCCATTTTATGTATTTTCTTTTTATTACAGAAAAAAAAAATGGTTGTAGTTGATCTGTGTGTGTGTGTTGCGTTAAGTCAGTCAGAAATAAGCTGTGCGTTTCGATAAATTATTAAAAATATTAATAATAATAAAAGATTTTGGATAAATATTAACTATGTGTATATATTATAGTACATTTGAATGCATTTTTATATATATATTTAATAAAAAACCATTGCCACTATGCACTTAATTAGTTTAATATCTTCCCTATCTTAATTTTAAAATTATCTCCATACCAATTTGATTGAAGGTAGTTGTTTTTTCTCTAATTGAATTGTATATTTTTATTCTTTTCTCTTCTGTATGTGTGTGTGTGTGTATGTATGTCTGGTATCGCTACTTTGTTTAATTTTCTCCCGAAAATGCAATTAATCGTACTGCTACAAATTGCATTCCATACACACAATAATTGTAATGAAAATCACATCAAATAAAAAATTATGATGAAGGCGCCATCTGTGTGTGACGTTTGTGTTTGTCGTTGACACTTTATATGTTTTGCACCCACACACATGCACACAACCTGGCATGATAGTTCATTGTAGTGATAATCGCGCGCCTTTTTTTCTATGACTAGTGCGGCATGTTTTTCATTGCGGCGGCCGCGCGATTATACGCATAAAAACTTACTAAAAAAAAAGTCGTTGGTTTCTGGTTAAACGCCGAATTTTCGCTTCTGTGGCGATTCTATTATAACTGCGGCCTTCTCATCCTTGTGTATGTGTCTATCTCGCTCTCTCTCTGTCTCTGTTTCTCTCACACGCACACATGCGAGCAAGAGAAAGAGCGCCTGTTGCGATAAAGGAGACAAAACATAAAATTATATTCGTTTAATTTGATTAGTTTGTGTTTTTTTTTTTGTTTTTTATTCTGTTTAATTGTTGTGATGAAATTTTTCGCGCGTCTACTTTTTTTTTCTTTTCGGACCGATAAAAAATGTTTTGTTTGTAAGGTTTCTGTTTTGTTTTTTTTTTTGTTTTTCTTTTTTACATTTATTTACATCAAATTTTTCTCCCATATGTTTGGATGATGTTATATAACACACACGTATTCGGTTTACACACTCTTATTTACTGTTCTTTTTCTTTTGTTCTTTTATTTACAAAATATCCTTAAACAATAGACAATTCATTTATTTATCTCTGTGTTTTTTTTTAATTTATTATCATTTTTGTTGTTGTGGTTTTTTGTTTTCTTTTCTTTTTATTATTCACTTAAATAGGAAATTGTACATACAATATTAATTTCTTATTTTCTACGTATGTTTTCTATTTTTTTTTGCATTAGTTGTTTTTGTTTTTTATTATTTTTCTCTCTCTGTTTCGCGTAGTCGCTTTATTCTTTCAATTTTTGTATTAAATATCTTTATATATATATATATATAATTTAAACAGTTTGTATTGGTTTTGTTTTGTTTTTTTTTTTTTTTGTAGTCGCCGAAATGATCCTAGGTCTTAGCATGTTAATGTTGTGTGTGTGTGTGTATCTCGAGAGACGCAATTTAGGATGCAAGTTGTATTGTTTTATTATTATTTGTGGCGTCCTAAATATTTCCGTTTGCACACGTTCTCGATTGGGTGCCGTTTTTGAAAAGCGTTGGACCGTTGTTCAACGATTTTGAATATTTAATTTGTATCTTTACAGAGGACCCTGTGCTTCTCTTCCTCTGTCTATTTCTCTCTCTCTCTCGAGAATTTTTATAATTGCACCTAAATTTTTATTGCCACTTTTTGAAAGAGTTGCGCGCACAGTTTGGATATCCTGACGCATATCATGTGTATATGTGTGTGTGTGTGGAAGCAGTTGCCATAAACTTCTCCTCCTTCGTAGACTTTTATATATATATATATATATCTATATATTTATATATATAGTTTTTTGTTTGTTTTTGTTACAATTAAAATATGGCTGAATCTTATAGATCTAGTTTACAAAAAGGTTTCTACACGAGACATGTGTGTATGTATGTGTGTATATAATATACACACTTCTTATATATTTTGTTATATATATATATATCTATATTCTTTAAATGCACCGAACTACGTCCCGTGGGATGATTGCACCGTTACAATTATTATTAATATTATTTCTAATATAATTATAATTATTTTTTATCTCATTTCCGAATATCCTTTCGATGTGCGTCATGCAATGATCACGATCCGATGGTATTCAGAAAAAGTTAAAGTCTCAAGGATTATGAGTGCCGTGATGTTGCGATGTGTTGGTTGATGTTTGCTGGCTCCCGCTTGGACCAGTACCGCTTGAATTATTAGAGGACGTTAAAAAATTGAGGGCACCTCGTGCGTCATTATGCAAACGCAACGCCTGTCCGAGCCGATGCTCTTGAAGTCGAATGGCTTCCGATAGGTCTGCATTAACTTGCTGCTGTTGCTGTGACTGGAGTTGGTTGTTTTGTGACTGCGGCGAATGGAGTTGTTGATGTTGCTGCTGCTGTTGTTGTTGTTGTTGCGTACCATTCTCACCCGTCGAATTACCACCACCACCACCACCCGCCGTCGATCCGGAACTATTTATCGAATGACTTGAGCCATTGGGATTATTGCCAAAGGCACCACCATTATGTAAATGATGTCGCAGCGAATTGTTGGCCAGATTGGAGTCCGTGTTGATGTTGTTGACGCCGCCATTGTTCGAGGCGGATGCCACTGATACGGCCAGCCGTAAGGCCACCTCGGCTTGCGAGCGTAATATCGCCTCGGCTTGTTGATGCATACGCAGTGTCGCTTCCGGCGAATTTTGCTGATGATGATGATGGTGATGATGATGCGACTGATGATGATGCGACATTGGATCGACGACCATTGATGATCGCATCATTGCATTCATGGCGGCGGCCTGGGCGGCAACAGCCGATGCTGAATCATTACTAAGAGGCGATGAAGCGGATGCACCGCCGCCACCACCGCCTCCGCTACTGCCACCTCCGCCAACACCGCCATTACCACCATTCGATCCATTATTCACCATATTCTGTTGCGATGTCACGTGACCCATTCGCATAGCTGCCGCTAGATTTACAACGGCCGCCTGTACGGCATCGGCCCGACTAGAGTCCACAACGGGCGAGCCCAAATTATTAGAAACACCAGCGGCTCCGGCCGCTGCCGCCGCCGCCGTTTGACCAACAATACCGACAGCCGCGGCCGCCATCAATGACATACGATTCGCTTGCAAATCATCCACACCGTATTGCGAGGGATGCAATGCACCCGCGTTACCGCCGCCCGCTCCACGTAAAATATCATTCAATTTACTATTGCAATTGTTATTGTTGTTGTTCAACATACTGCTACTGCCCGGATCGGAGCCGGTCGACGACAGGCGGCCGTTGCCGGATGAACTTTCGGAATGGGCCGATGGTGAGGCGCACATTGAATTTGTGCCGCCGCCGTCATTGCCGCCACCGGGACCTATCGATAGGAGGCCCGAGCTTGATGCCGAAACGGCAACGGCTGCCGCAAGCAGAGTGTCACGTTCACGACGTTCGGCCGCGGCACGCGATAGGACATATTGGGCGGCAAATTGATGTTTCGGATCCATACGCATATGCTCCATGTGGGTGAGAAGTCCTGAAAAGATTTAAGAGAATTGAAACTTATCAACTCTTATCGTCTTGGTTTGGGAAAAAGAAAATTCGGATTCCGTATGTTCCAAAAATTACACGCGGGACTCCACATCCTACATTGGGTGTCGTTTTTATTCGCTCACAGGAAGAGGGGAAAGGAAGGCGGTGAGTCGTCCAGATGTCCCAACAATAACACGTTAACACATTGGGCGCTATTTATTTGCTCTTTTCAATTTTTCTAATAATATATCCTACATTGGGCGCCACTTATTTTTTTTTGTCCCTCCGCAGGGAGTGGGTAGTGAGCCATTCTGGATGTCAAGAGAATTAAAAAAAAAAATGGGGATTCCTTATTTATGCCATAGCACTAATGTGAGCCAATTTTCGCCATCGTGGAAGGGAGGGGGCCAGGGAAAGAATGGGGCAAGGAAAAGGAAAACAGGAAGGATGGGGTTTAATCGTTCACATGTCCCAAAGATAAGACGGCATAAAGTTATTTTTTTTTTAAATTTTGTCTTACATTGGGCGCCACTTGTTTGCTCTTTTCAATTTCCCCAACAATACATCCCACATTGGGCGCCACTTATTTTTTTTGTCCACTCCGCAGGGAGTGGATGTCACAAAAATTGAAAAAAAGGGGGGATTCCTTATTTATGCCATAGCACCAATGTAAGCCAATTTTCGCCATCGTTGAGGGGAAGATCCGGGCGAGTGGAGGGGAGGGTCAGGGAAAGAATGGGGCAAGGAAAAGGAAGGGGTTTAATCGTCCACATGTCCCAAAAATAAGACGGCATAAAGTTACATTTTTTTTAGTTTTATCTCACATTGGGCGCCACTTTTGGCTCCCTTAAATTTTCTGATTATATTCTAGGACTAGGGGTCGGTCGTTTGAGCTGTGCTGTTTTTTTTTTGTTCTGTTTTGAGGCGAATGTAGATATCCACGGAAAGGAAAAAAAATGACAGTAGCGAGTTAGTGGTGGGCTAAGCTTACAGAGAAATTGACACGACTTCTTATAGACTGGATTGGACAGTGTTGGTTTTTCGGTTTTTCTATTTTCTTAAATGAATTTTAACATTTATCCACACTTACCAGCTTCATGCGTAAATACCGCCTGACACACCGAACAAGGCCACATTCGTAAGCTGGTTGCCAACTGCGATGTTTCCGGATGACATGCTAAATGTTTACGCAATGATCCTTCATTTACATAGTGCTTCCCGCATACGGGGCACGGATGATTTGCCGTACGACGTTTCGCTAGGTAGGGGTCAGTTGTTTTAAAGCAAAACGCAAATTTTTTCGAAAAAAAAAAACGAAAAAAGTAGAAAAAAAAAATAGGAAAAAAAATAGAATGGAGTAAATGGGCGGTGCGGGTGAGGTGAGGTTGGTGCAAGGGAGAGGAGGGGTGAGAGAACGGGGTGAGAACGATGAGAAATTGTATTTGATGGTTTTCGGATGATGGGGGGGGGGGGGGCGGGTTTTAATAGGATGAGAGCGACGATAAAGCGAGACGGATATGTTGAGCGACGAGACGACAGGGTAAATATTGAGATTGTGACGTGGAGAGGCGCGCGAGAGTTAGCGCGAAAATTGGAAAAGAGAAAGAGAGAGAGAGAAAGAGAAAAAAATTCATATGGTCAATGTATTGTTCTTCTAAATTTTTTATTGTATATTTTTTTAAGCAAAGCTTTTTTTTAAGTGGCGGCTGCAATTCATTTCTGAAACAAGTTGACTACAATTTTTAACAAAATTATGCAACACTCTAGAAAAACGAAAAAAAAAAACAGCTAAAAACAAACTAACGGTAACAATTGACGGTATTTCTTTGTGAAAAAAAAACATACGAAATTATGGACACTCTAGAAAAAATGAATATTAAGGGCACCGAAACAAATAGCTAAAAGTAAACTAACGGTGACAGTAACGGTATTTCTTTGTGAAAAAAAAACACACACAAAACAACAATATGCTTGGGAATAGGATAAATTTATTAAAGATTCAAAAAGGGGGGATGAAAAAACGATTTAAAAAAATAAAAATAAATTAAACCATGCTAAGAAAAAATCGAGAAAAAAAAAACAAATACAACATTCACACAATATCAACGTTAATTTAATACTTACTGGCTACACCGGAAGCATTCGGGTCCTTGTGCGTATGTTTCATATGCTCCATGAGCGCTTCGCCGCCCAAAAACAATTTATGACAAATTGGACACGTTGATGCATTGGGCCCGCCAATTAAGGCCGCGTGCTGTTGCAATACACCCAAATGCAGCTGGAGCTCCTGTGTTTTTAAATTTTACGGAAAATATGCATATTAATTTAATTATTTAATTAACATGATGTGAAATTTTTCGTATAATGTTAAATATAGCGAAATATCAAAATACGAGTACTACTTGAAAAAATACAAATTTAAATTAAGAAATCAACTGATAACAAAAAAGAACAAAACAAAAATCGGTTTATGGTACAAACAACGAGACAGAACCATATTTCAGTCGCAATTTTTTTTTTTGACTGTAACGTGCCAACCCTTCGCTTCCATCAAGTGATCATCTCTTAACCACGCCCGTGTCCCTGCCTGTCTGTGCCCCCAACCAGGCGAAATTTTCCATATTTTTTCGCTATCCCCACCACCTACCCTCCACTTATTAATTTTCAATAAAATTGCATCTTGAATATAGAAATCCGTCGCGCAAATTCGAAGCAATATCGAGGAAGGTGGATTGTACTGGCCCTGCTCTAATTGCCCGTAGCCCCCTTCATCAACTGTTTGTTTTTCCCGCTTTCAATTTTTTTCTATTCGTTTTTTTTTTTTGCTATTTTAGAAAAAAAGGAGGGAATGTGCTAAGAGCAACACCTAAACACGCGTGGACATTTATTTTGAGAGCAAGCAAAGGGTCGCGCGATGATTGCTTCCTGGAACACGATGATGACGAGAGTCCTTCACTTTTGGTATGAATAGGATGCGAACTGTGTTTCCTGCTTCTTAAAAAAAGGCGCTGTGGAACGGGGGATGAAAAATGACGCATTTCTTCTATTTTTTTTGGCAACAAATCGAGATATTGTAAGAAACGACCCCTCATGGGGCCTGGCTTGGGTTTTTTTTTTGCCTGGCGAGTGTTTCAAGAGGGTGGTGCATGGCATGGCCATCTTCATTGGAAATAATTATATATTTTCTTGTGCACCATTTGCGCTCGAAAAAAATCTTCTCTCACTTCGCGTGGTGCAGTGCAACAATTATGTGTTGCTGCTGCTCTGCACCACCTGCCATCGCCCCCCGTATATACAACATTCGTCTTTTCCTTTCAAATTGAACTCAAAAACTGAAACACTAAGTCCTGGAAAGGAACAAGCAATTGATTTAGCCAACGGACGTCCATCGTTCGGGGGCGGGCGGATGGGCATTCTTGAAATTGTCCTTTTTCAAACGAAAAGTGTTTTCGTTTCCTTGCATTCAGCCTCCCGTCAAGCCAAGAACTAACACGCAGCAGTACAGATACAGAGCGTAATAATTGGTAAGGGTTCGCGGAAGTGCAAGGCAGGTTCGGGATGATCCAGAGAAACGACGACGTCTATATTTTTCTCATAAACGAGAAATGAATTCATAATTTAATTTTACATGCAAAAGTAAATGAAACTCACTGTCTCACTATCTCTGAATCCAACCCTCTCCCCTCTCCGCCCCGTTCAATTCCTGGTTCCTCTGACTCCGCTCAATATCCTGTGGACGTACTCGTCGACTTTTCATCTTTTCATTTCAAAAAGATTGATGCACACACAAACACACACCACTATCTTCAACTTTTCTTTTCCGTCGTGATACATAGTGAAAAGATTGAAAAATTTAGAAAAAAAATAAAACGACGCGACGAAGGGGAACGGAAATATCCTTGGAATGTGGATGGATTGCGACTTCTCACAAGTTTTACACTGGATATTGTTTTTTTTTTTCGTTGTTGGGGGTAGTTAGTTTTTCGCAACTCGTCGTCCTTGATTTCAACCGAAAGATACAACAACAAATCACTTAAGAAATAATCTACAATAAGTGCGCGCTTTTCATTTCATTTTCTTAATTTTTTTCTCACGTACTTGAGATAGTCCGGAGGAGATGTAAGAGAAAGAAGAAATGTGTGTGTACCGGACGTCTCACGGCTGCGGGGAAGGGGGGGGGGGGGGGGAGAAAATCCTATGAAGGAATAAAAATTGACTTTGCTGTTTGTTAGCTGTCTAAATTTCAATAGTTTCTCGTCTATGTATTGCATCCTCGGCACCCCACAGTGGGCGCCATCTGTTCCATAGGGAGAGAGAGAGGGGAGAGTTAATTGCTTCTTTTCGCCGAAAATACGGTAAAGTTCTTCCATGAGTAGTGGGCGATACCTTTTTGGAGTATTTTTGGATCCCACATTGGACGCCGTTTTTTAGTCGCGAAAAAGTCTCTCGGGGGAAAAAACCCCATCTCAGCAACAGTTACAGCTGAAAGGAACAAGGCGCACCTTTCTCTAAACATCTGATCCTTGCCATAGTTCGGCAAGTTTACGTACAGTATCTATATAATCGCGTATTCCTAGATACCATTATAACGGGACAACTGACGCGGTGTTCACTTAACTACATTGGCTTCGGCGATTATTACCTCTGTGTAAATGACTCGTGACCATTAAGTAAGCCTCCTTCCCCCTTTACATGCAAAATACTTAATTTTAATTTTTGAATACTTTTGGATCCCACATTGGACGCCGTTTTTTTAGTCGGGAAACAATCTCTCGGGGCAAAAAACCCATCTCAGCGACAGTTACAGCTGAAAGGAACAAGGCGCACCTTTCTCTAAACATCCGATCCTTGTCATAGTTCGGCAAGCTTACGTACAGTATCTATGTATATAATCGCGTAGTCCTAGATACCATTATAACGGGACAACTGACGCGGTGTTCACTTAACTACATTGGCTTCGGCGATTATTACCTCTGTGTAACTGACTCGTGACCATTAATTCCCCCCCCCCCTTACCTGCAAAAACACTTAATTTTAAGACGTTTACTTGGTTTTATGTTTTTTTTGCCCTTTTTCCCGTTATCTTTAAAGAACCTGCCTCTACCTATAGCGTTTTTAGCGAAAAAAAAAGTATCCAAGGACACTAAAGTTTTATTGAAGCAATAGAGAACTTTGGGAGTGCCGACTATGCCAACAAATAAATAAAAAAAAAATAACTGTAAACTAAAATAAAGCAGTCCTGGTCCTGGACACACACAATCTCTTAAGGACCGAAAATAATTAATTTAAAGGCAAAAGTAATTAAAACGAGTTTCGAAACTATTAACGAAAGTGCCAGGAAAAGCAACAGAACAGAAGAAGTGGCAGTGGCAGCAGCAGCAAAACGAAAGGCGTGACTTCGAGATAGAGAAGAAACCGAGAGCAAAAAAAAAAAAAAACAAGAAAAAAAATGAATGTAAGAAAAGAATGTCCTTATCGTTCTTTCTTCCGGTCCACAGTGCAATTTATACGTAGCCTGTGGGGTGGAGGCTTCTGGAGAGAGAGAGATAGAGAGCCATGAAGCAGGCCAAGGATCAACAACTGTGGAGGATAATTTCCATTGCTGGCGAAAAATTGAAAATCTGAAACTATCGTCCGCTACTCTGTGTTCTCAGAAAGGAAGTAAAACCCTAAAAAGGACTCTCCTCGCGACTCACCTTCTTCACCTGCTCTATTTGAAAATACAGAAATCCGGGAAGAAAAAAAAAAGAAAAAATAGAAAAATCGTTGTCCGAGGACGAATTTATCTCACTTTTGGGCAAATCTCTCGCCGAGATTCAAAAACTTTTCCTATATTTATTTGTATAAACACGTAATTATCCTCATTTTCATGACAGGGATTTTTTTTTATTAGCCAAAAGTAAAAACATGAAGCCATATTATCGCCAGGACACTTATCACAACAACAATATAAATTTTTTGATTAGAATGTTCTTGTGGTATGCGGTGGTATGTACCAGGTCCTTGTTCATCGGGGATAGTAGTTTTTGCGCCGCGGCTCACGACTACAAGACTGCAAGATTTCCGAGCGAGAACAGGAAGAAGAAGAAGAAGAAGAAGGACCTTCAGAGAAGAACACTCCACCGGACAATGAAAAACAAACAAATGGACAAAAATGCAAATAATGAGAAAAACCCCAAGACAACAGGACATGCAAATAAGAGAAATATACAGAAAATACAAACAATTACAAGATGATGGCAATGCGATGCAATGCACTAGCCCCGGGGGGAGGAGGAAGGTGGCAGGAAGAGTCCTTCGTTGCATAGGACACGGACACCACCCGGAGAACCTATGAAACTTAGCAAAAAATTGCTGAAGATACTACTAAACGAGTTCTGCCGCGCGGAGGAAAAAGATACTCCCGGAGAGATACAACGCGACATCTGTGAGCTGACAAAAGAAAAAATACGAATAAAATATTGTTCCGTACGGAACGACAACGGAAATACAAAACAGAGCCACAAAAAGATACATGGAATCCAAGAAAAAAAAAAAAGATGTTGAGGGAACCACGGAACACGTTGCTGGAATGACCAGAGATTCACACAAATGAGACGTAATGAGCGAGTTTTTTTCTTCGTTGCACCTTAATTGCGAAACAAGTTTAAAAGTATAATCAGCGTGTAATCGGTGAGGTCTTTTAAGGAATTTTAATTTAAGTGTGCGCATTTGGTTAAAGTTTTTTGTGTACACGACAATTCAATGAATTCACTTAAGGACACTTGCATGCTTGCCGGCACTCGCGACACTTCAAAATCAAGAATGTAAGACTTTTTTGTTTTTATTTTAAATACTCAAGGCACGATAATCTGTCCTTGTAATAATAACCGACCAGAATTCGTATATATTGTAGTTTGAAAAGATTCGACTGATTCTTCTGAAGGTCTTCGTCCTTAATCGATGTAGTAGTTCGCCGTCAAGGGCAAGGACATCACCAACATCATCAAAAATCTACCTTCACCCTTCGCTGGGCAGTGCGTTTTATTTTTCTAAGATATATCTGCTAATAATTAGGGATTGCGACAACTACCCCCCGCCGCCGACCCCCAAGGGAATACATTTCGGTCTAACAAATATCATAAGCAGCACCATATCCTCATCCTTCTGAATATCCTTTCTTTTTTTCCCGTAACGCGAAATATCCCCGACGGAAAAAAAAGAGGACACGATAATGAAATTTTTATGAATTCCATTTTACCTACTGTTTGACGGGTTGTTGTGATTTTTGGAGTATCCTTTTTTTTTTTTTTGTTCTTGCCATCAGCATCCTCATCATCATCATCGTCGTCCTATCTGTAATCTGTCTGGATATGCAAGGGTTATTCGAGATGTTTTTTTGTGTTTTATTTAAACCATTTGAGTAATTTTTTTCTGGCCGTTCGCGTTTTCCCTCGCTATCATTGCACACAAATTAAAAATGAAGAAATAATTGCACAGAAATGTCCCATCACAGAGTAGGAAATGGAGGAGGAGGTTTAGGGTTTCGCCGGGGGCGCGTGTGAGTCTTAGGATCTCGGGACGAGGGCTGTGCGGGGAAGGGGGCTATTGGCGCGATTGATTAAAGTACTGGAGAATATTAAAACTGACCCCGCGCGGTTTCGCGGTCAAGGTACACATACGAGTATTTGCAGGTCTGCATGTCCTTTTTGTCGACGGGTGATGCTTTTCTCTGGATTTCTATTTTTTTTTCTTTGCCTTAAATCAAAACACCTCCGTCGAAATTCCTCAATCCTTGCACATCCCCGCCGTTGTCGCGAATCTGTTTCATTTCATCTTGCCATTCATAATTAGTCCACTCTCCTTAAGGTCGATTACTTTTAATGGCTTCGGTACGTTTAATTTCATGTCTTTCGATTTTTTTTGCTCGGTTGTATCCGTGTTTTGTCTTTTCTCAGTTTGTTTTTTTTTTCCTTGGTAGGGTTACATACACGGATTTCTTTTTTCTTCGTGCATCTGAAGACGGACAGACGAACGGACAAAATAGGATTGTTGCGTGTCGTTCCCCGGGAGCCGCATTTATAGATGTTTGGATATAAGAATAAGGATCTGCGAATATTAATTAAAATCCTGAATATTCGCTACTTGAAAAGGTGCATACCCGACTCTTTTAATTAATGTCGGATGATTGTTTTCTTTTTGTTATTTTTTTGTTGTTGAGTGGCCAGTTTTCGGCATGTCCTTTTTTTTGTTTTGCTTGTACGAGAAAAAAATTACACGCAAGGACTATTTATGTTTCGATCCTGTTCATTCATAAGCACAGGAAAATAAGTTTTAAAGGACTTTTTACACGTTTGCGTTGGTCTGAACGTGTAAAAAGTCTTTAGTCGTATGGGCATAGCAATATACTGGAGTCTCTACCGTTCCGAGTTCGAGACAGACTACTCGTATATCGTCACCGAAGTAGACTTTGACAAGCACCTCGTAACAAGGTTCCCAACGAGAGCGGAATGGAGTGAGGGAGCGGTGACCGGGGCATACGACTGCAAAATATTCACTGATGGCTCTAAAATGGATTGTGGAGTCGGTACGGGGATCTTTTCTGTGGATCTCAGTGCATCAATGTCTTTTCGCCTCCCCAAGGAGCGCTGCCTTTTCAGTAAAGGTTCTTAGGGTGTGGCTAATCCTCGCAGCCACAAATGGGCTTTGAAGGAGCGCTTCCAAAATATATTGAGGGCGAGGTGCGCGGTGAGCCAGTGAAAGAGGACTACAATTCCATAAGAGATGAGTCTTCTATAGATGGAATCCATTCCATTGAATCAGAATCTGAAGTCCACTCACCGCGCGCTTCGCGTGCACCTCGCTTTCACGATTTTTCTGCAGCCTTTTCAATAAAGATCCTTAGGGTGTAGCTGATCATCGCAACCACAAACGGGCTTTGAAGGAGCGCTTCCAAAACATATTGGGGGCGAGATGCGCGCGTAGCGCACTGTGAGCCAGTGGAAAAGGAGTACAATTCTACAAGAGATGAGTCTTCTGTAGATCGAATCCATTCCAGTGAATCTGAAGTCAAGGAGCGCTGCCTTTTCAATAAAGGCCCTTAGAGTGTGGATCAAAGTTAAAACCGTAAATCGGCGAGGTGGTTTAAGGCGTACGCACCCGGCAAGCATAAGCCTTCTTGGATCTTGTGCATACCGCGGCGCGGTTGCACCTCTTATCCATATCCACCCGCCGCGCTTCCCAATCATGCAGTTCCGCGCGTGGAGACCATCCAAAAATTGTTGTCGTCGCGACCATTCTTGCAGCAAAATGATTCGTGTATCGCAATGAATACGCCCGCTTGTTTGTACGATCCCCCTTTTACACGCGCGGGATATACATATGTTTGCTTTTAGGGAATTCTTTCGCATTTTCCAGTTTTTGCGACAATGATGATCTATTCGCGCACTTTTGCGCGTGTTTTTTTTGTTATTATATTTTAATAAATTCACTAAAGAAACAACAGAAAATCGAAAATTCAAAAAGGATTTGGCGCGCAAATATCTTATCGTGATTAATCCTCGTTACCTTTTGTCTTCCTTGTACGCTTGTACCCCCTTCTGGCCCCCGGAGGGGTGGGGGGGGGGGGCTAGGTTTCACAAATTAACTGCATTTTTCTTCTTTCCGGCGCGCCGGTAACGCCGCACAATCGCCCGGTCGCAATTTTTATTTATTTTCCAATTCAATTCAAAACACCCGATACGATACATACACTTTTCGTTTGACACGATCGCCAACAGAGTAGTGTTCGGTCTTGCATCCGTAGCCGTTTGCCCGGCGCTGTCACGGAAACGGAAATCCTCCGATTGGGACGTTTTTCGCGGGTTTTCTACTCCGGCCGGTAGCGAATTATGTCCGGACGAATCGTCGAAATCGTATCGAGACACTTGTTGCGGGCTGTCAGTGATCGGAATTGCCAAATTTTCATCATTTTCGCTTGTAACCTGCCGTGCTGGTTGCTAACAGTCGTGTTCGGTCTTGCATCGTAGCCGTTTGCCCGGCGCTGTCTCGGAAACGGAAATCCTTCGATTGGGACATATTTCGCGGGTTTTTAATTCCGGCTGGTAGCGAATTATCTCCGGACGGATCGTCGGAATGGTATCGAGACATTTGTCGCGGGTTGTCAGTGATCGGAATTGCAAAATTTTCATCATTTCCGTGTGTGAATTGACAGATTGAACCTGCCGTACCGACCGCGGCGACTATGGCGAATTGAAATCCGCCGGGGCGCTGTATTATCCTGATTTCGTACACGAACCTGCCGGGTGAGTCCCCAACGGTTTTAACGAATTTTCAGCATTTTTTGCCATTTTCACCGTTTTGGTGTTGTTTCAATCGCGGAAATTGCGTGAATTGCATAAATTCGATAAATCTGATAATTTCAATACGAAAAAATATGCTGACAGTGATAGGATCCATGTGATTGGTTTTCATCACACACGTGTGCATGTTTTTCTGTTTTTTTTTTGTATTTTTATTATTGCCTGTTGTTTTCTACGAAGACTGGGAATTTTGTGCTGAGCAATTTAAGAGAATCAGAGAGAGCACAACACAAAAAGGATCACAGCGTGCGGGCAGGCATATGGCGTGCACTTTCGCTCGCACGTCTCGTGTGCGTGCTGCTGGTGTGGGTGGATGATGTATGTGCGTGCATGCGAGCGAGATCGGATGCGAGCGAGCACGAACTTGGGTATGTGTTTTTCACATGTGAGCATTTTTCCGGCGATTAGTGGTCCTGGCACCGCATCGCTACGCAGTCACTGGTGCGCGTTGTTCTCGCGCGCTATGTTCCTTACATTGGCTCCTTAAAAATATCCTGGGTTTTGTGTGGTCCCGTCACGTCTCAGGAAACGCGCCCAAGTAATCAAGATATAGTCCTATTGCGTGCATGCGTACATATTTTGTGTATCTGATCATATTGGCGGCGCGCCCCTGCCACAGTCCAATTGTTTACGATCCCGCGATCGTTTACGGTCCCACGCCTCTCGCTTCAACTTCTATCCTTATCGTGTGTTTATATATTTTCCAGAGTGCAATTTTCCTTCGTAAATGAAGGATAACGCTGCCTTTTCAATAAAGGTCCTTAGGGTGTGGCTAAAACCTCGCAGTCACAAATGGGCTTTGAAGGAGTGCTTCGAAAATACATTGAGGGCGAGGTGCGCGCGTAGCGCGCGGTGAGCCCGTGGAAAAGGACTACAATGCTATAAGAGATGAGTCTTCTATAGATGGAATCCATTCCATCACCGCTATCTGCAATTCCTGCAAACAATCCAAACTTCTGTAATCGTAGAAGCACTCACTGGTCTGTGTTTCGGGAGGCTTTCCTGGAACAGCTAGCCCCTATGGTCGGTCATCTAGGGTTGGACGATATGGTGAAGGCCCTCACGGGGGCCTTAGATTTCGCTGTCTGTCTGTGACTTCCTACAAGAAACATTTGATAGTTTTTAAGAGGAAAACTCAGGCAAGCGAAACGCTGTTCATTGTGTAATTTTTGAGAGCGCATCGAGGGCTCGGGTGAAGCCTCCAGATTTCATAGGATTCTGTCCACTGACCCGTCCATACCCAGTTTTCTACTGAAACAAGACAAAAGAAGACGGGATGTCCGTTACAGACTATATACAAAAAAAAAAAAAAAATTGACCGAAGGAGACCCAACAGTTGCAGTTGCTAGCTTTTTGCCTTCCATCCGCGCCGTCTTTATACTGACAAGCTCGGAGCACTGTGAGAGTTCTATTAGTACTCACAGGCAGTTTTTGGTCGCGCCGAGATTTGAGCTTCGAGCTCTAGATTAGTATCGTAGAGCGGTGACCGAACGACCACGACCACCGAGCGCGTACTAGAGCTGCTTTATAGGTGGTCTAATGCGGGGTCTAATGGCTGGTCTAGTGGGTGGTCTAATACCTGGTCTAATGGAGGATTAACATGTAAAAAGCCCTTGATAATAACGGATGAAAATAATACAAAAAAAAGTGTGGGGGGGGGGGGGGGGGGCGACCGGTAGCGCAGGCAGGCATCAGTCTTATGTTTGACTACCGGCGTTTCGGGTTCGAATCCCGTCCACGACGACGTTCGTGGCCATGGATGTGCAGGAGGTGCATGCTGACAACTGCATTCTCCGAAACCAGTTTATGGCAACGAAACGTCAACTAGGCCACATGGAACAGTTGGCGCGCTATGCCTCACAAGTGGTTAGGGCAATTGAGTAGTAAATGCAGTTTATGGATACCATCTTCGAAAAAAACAACAACAGAAAACCAAACAGAACCGAAAAAACATAACTACAAAATACATGTACGTGACTAACCTTGGATGTATGTGTCCTTAAGCTGGATTCCGTTGCAAAACCCTTTCCGCAAATATTACAATGAAACGGACGATTTTTCGCTCGCTCTACCTGGGCATCATGATTGCGCAAATGTTGCTGTAAATTTGACAGCTGTATGAAGGCTCGTCCACATTCTGGCAAATGACATTTGTACGGTCGTTCTCCTGTTAGAAAAAATTGGAAAATGATATCGGATTAAATATACAATTTAAATTGTGATAGAATAAAAACCAAATCGGAATCATGTGAATCACGAGTCCTGGAATACGTGTTTGTAAATTTTCAAGTACACTGGCTGGTGATCGTAAGGAGCATAAACACCCTTTTTTTCATAATCACTTTGAAAGAAAAAATCTCTACTGAAAGGATAAAAGGTGAGAAGGAGAAAGACGATCAATCACAACCCAAAAACGGAGCTCCACAATTCAACTCTTGGATACTAAGTCGCCTAATGACCAGCCAACCGCGCCTATCGATTTATTTTTAATGACATTTTCATGATTTCCGTCCGTCCAATCAATTCACACACCAAATTCTCGGTATAGCCTTTAGTCGTGATTTGTGAATGGACACCGCACAGACACCAAGTGTACTTAAGTCCTTGCCGGGTTTTTTTTTGCGACCAATCGATCTTTCCTCTTCCATTTTACACCCACCGCCACACACCACTAATTCATTCGATCGTTTAATTGATGGATAAACAATTGAATTAACTTTACGATTGAGTAGCTGTTGCCGCGTCGTCGACGACCCATCATCGGATCCTTTCTACCTCCGGCCCCCCGCCGGGGACAGGACTAAATCGCCGTCGGTGGTCACGTTTACTGGCCACCACACTTTCATCGTCATCCTCCGCCCCGTCTCACTTTCCATTAAATCCTATTCTTGCTTCGTGTCTGTCGTTATTACCTTAACCGGGATCTGCCGGTGGCGGCGGCAACAGCATCCAATAAGTTCTTCTTCAGGAATGCATTTCTTTTTTTTCTGGTGCTGTTGTTGTTGGTGCGCCTACCCTCCAATACATAATTTATCCTAAATGGGATAAAATTTCCCACAATTTTTTCTCTCTTCCATTCGTGTGTTAATGTCACGCGCTACTAGCAAACTTAGTTGGCTGCTAACTGGCCAACCGTTTGTCTTGCTTGCCTGCCTGCCTGGCTTTTTTTTAACACGCTCTCTGCCCGTCGCGTCGGTCTCGTGGAGCCTGTTTGACTCCTGCTACTTCTGCTGCTTCATTTCAAGCATTAGCCCGACCCCGAGAGAATGAGCCGACCGTAGTGTTGTTTTTTTCGTTGACTCGAATTCAGCGGAAGATTCCATTCTCATAGTGTGGATGCCAGGCCAAAACGGACCTAACTAGGAAGGCACAGGACCACGAGCAAACATGACCATCGGCAAGGAAACAAAATCAAAAGAACGACCAACATCGCCCGACCAACGAAACGAAATCATTCTAAAGCCATTATAGGCGATTAAATGAAAAGCTTGTAAAAAGCACGTACTGTGTTATCGTACTTTTTATCTGGACCGGCAAGGATTCAAGGAGACCGATGCCGATGCCATGCCGCTGCCGCCACTTTTCACTACAGTAAAGGTCGACACAGATGGCGTAAAAAAAAATTGAGAATCACAAAACCACCCTTGACATGGATAGAAAAAAAGTGTGAAAAAAGCACGGCAAGGACAGGACGACGGCGACGACGACGATCAGAATTGGGTGTTGAAAATCTTGCGGATAATAGCCGACCCGTCAATTGAGTTCTTTTAGTCCTTGGCACGCTCACCACTCTTTTGGAACTTCTGGTGGACAAGCGAAAGAAAAATTTTAAGCTTGCCAGTGGATTGTTGTCGCTCTGTCCATTCGTTAGCAGTAATTATGAAGGTAAGGCATTAAGAAGGACGAGAAAAAAATCAAGAGAATAGCAGGCAGCGGCGGCGACACATCGCCGTCCTTTTGATGAGTGGCTTTAAAAGAATTTTTGTTCTTTGGAGTAATTTTATTTCGCGGGAGGAGGCGGGCGGGTCAATTAGATCTTTCGATTTTTATTTTTCATCAGATTTAATCGAATATCTTAAGATTCAGTACAGTCGCGATTCGTAGTGTGCTAAGAAGGCTTGGCTTGGCAGTGTGGGGTTGCTGTGGTGTAAATTCGAACGTTTTATTACGGAAATAGGTAGGTGAGGGGAGAAAAAATTTCTGTCCTCGCATCCATCATTACTCAATTGCCCTAACCCCTTGAGGGGCATACCGCGTCAACTGTTCCATGTGGCCCAGTTTGACGTTTCGTTGGCATAAACTGGTTTCGGAGAATGCAGTTGCCAGCATGCACCTCCTGCACATCCATGGCCACGAACATCGCGTCGTCGTGGACGGGACTCGAACCCGAAACGCCGGTAGTCAAACATGAGACTGATGCCACACTGCGCTACCCGGTCGCATCCGTCATTGAACCTACATCTACAAACTTTTTTTCGTCTCTTCTTTCTGAAATTAAAATGTCAGACATGATTACACTATTAAAAGGCCATCATTTCGGTAAACTTATGAGACAGACTATACGTGTATATCCAAGAGCAGAGTCTTCTGCTGCTGTTCGTTGTGCTCCACACATACAGCACAGCCCAAAAAGCGCAAGAAAAAGAAATCCAACAATGTTACGAAAGGGTTGGCTAAAAAAAACCTCAACACCGATAAACGTGCCTCCGATTGCAGTCGACTATAACGTAATTAAGCGTGCATGGAGCCAAATGGCTCCTACACTTCTGCTCGATGACGGCGCACAGCAGCTGAGACATTTAAAATTTATTTTCGCACTTCATAAAAAAATGAAAATCCTTACGAGGACCTGGGCAAGTAACTAACGAGCTGAATGTCGCGGCCGGAGGCGGCATGGCATCTCGAGGGCCGAATAAAAAATCATCTGACCAGGGGGACCAACTAACAGAAAAAACGAGCAAAGCTGTTTTTTTTTGCCAGAATAATTCTACCTTCTGCACAACGGAAGGATTCTCACGCTTCAAGGCTGCGTCCATGTCCTTTCGGCTATCGGTCGTTCCATGTTCAACGACACGGGCGAAGAGTCCCATGACTTTATGGGAATCGTAATCCCCCCCCCTCTAGTTCAAGTGTTTCCATTCATAGAGAAGCCAATGGACACACAAGGACTATACGCGCGACTGCATGAAAGAACTATACCATACAGCGCGGCGTATCGTCACGTCCAAAGGACAATTCTTTCTCGGCCGGGAGGAGCACGACGACGTTCGTTCTTCAATTCAGTCGTCGTACCTACCTGTTGTGCTAAACTGACTGCTATTAATTGGATTGGTGTCAGGTGTACACGAAAAAAAACAACACAGAAAAAAACAGACACGACAGTCAAGTGCTTAAGCTGGCCATAAGTCACCCGAAAATCGGTAAATAAACTTTTTAAATGACTTTAGGGCGGACGAGAAAAAAATGAGAATAAAAAAAGATGCGACGAAAGGACGAGAGATTGACGCGACGCGATGTGGCTCTGGATGACGGGGGGAAGTGGTGGTGGGGGGAAGTGGTGGTGGGGGATAGCAAATGCCCAACGATGGAGCTAAGTGGCAATGGAGTATAGTATGATGAGCAATGCCCTGGCGGCCAACGAACAAGTTGAACGCGGGAGACAAGCGACAAAAAAAAAAGGATTAAGTTCATATGATGGTGACGGTCGTGATGAGGATGGTGATGATGATGTTGATGATGACGATGATGCTACCATAATGTTGCACAGGTGTTTGTACGCGTTGCGAAATTGAAGTGTTCAAAATTTGTTTTTTTTTTTTTCTTTTTAAAAAAGGAGAAATTAATCCTTGAAGCGGTGCCAATAATGGGATCTGGATTACAGCTCAACAATCGTTGACTACAATTAGCGCCCAATATGGGGCCTGCCTGCCTCAATTTTCCCCATAGATGCTAATCGAAAAACGATTTGTGACTGCCACAAGTGTGGGTGCTTTTAAAAATCGTCTCTTTCGGCCAGTTGACAATGGGATCAGGACTTGATGTTTGTCGATTTCTCCTGTATATGCTTTCCCCTCCGGTAAAATATGTACGGACAACTGTCATGAACATTTTCATTTCTCCTCCATATGCTCTCCCCTCCAGTTAAATATGTACGGACAACTGTCAATTTTTTAATCTGGTAATGTTCCCCTCCGGATCTGAAAAGCATTCTGATCCGGCGGGGAACATTACCAGATTCAAAAATTGACAGTTGTCCGTACATATTTAACTGGAGAGGAGAGCATATGGAGGAGAAATCGAGAAATGTCAAATGGTGATCCGCTCGCAGGAACGCACCCTATGTAAATGAAGTGAGAAACCACCAGATCCACACTGCCCACCTGTAGAGCTTTCGCCCTAAATGAAACGACAAAAAAGCAAAACGCAAAAGAATGGCAACCGTTTAGTGCTTTTGAGTGTTGCGGTTTAACATTCCGGCAAAGGAAGTGAAACTCAACAGCTCGATGGACGAATTGAGTGGTGTCCTGGCCTAACTGAAATCCTATTGTGTACCCACATGTTGACTCACTTTTCAATCCCCCTCCTCCACTCTCCCGACCGTACTTTTTCAACTCGGCATCGGTCCTTTGTTTTTTTTTTTCGGGCCATCCGTGTTCATCCTTGAGCTCCCTTTTTTTCGGACGAAAAAGAAAACAAAAACACAATCCGTGTTCGATCGACCAAAAAAAAATGGACACAGGCAATCGTTAAAAGTATAGTCGTGACTTGAATTGACTAATTTCCAGTCTCGGCATCATCATCGACTGCCCCCCCCCCCCCCCCTATCGCGAACCAGGCTGCGAGAGTTCATCAAAAGTTAAGGAATGTGTCCAAACAGTACGGACAAAAAAAGGGTTCGAACAGAGTCCTCCGCGTGGATTATCGAATAGCCTCCTCCACTTGCTCTCCCTTTTGGGCTATTGTTTTTTTTTTCGGCCACAATTTTTATATTTTTCTTGTCCTCGTTACACTAAGTCCGATCCATTAGTAATTTGGTACCACACACATTAATTTTTATCGATGTTGGTTTGGTGGCATAATGCTCAATTTGTTTTCCCCCCGGTTTTTTTTTATTCTGTCCTTCTGTTGTGAAATCCTCGGTGAAAGGACCCCCGCCGCCGCCGCACGAATGGTTGGACGCACGGAAAGTGTCTGTGAAACATTAATATCACTTGTTTGGGTTTGGGGGGTGGGTGGGGTGACTTGGGGGACTTGGGTGCTCTTTACATTTTTTTTTGTTCATCATCCTTTCGTTTTCCATAAAGCTCGAATAACGTAAAGCGCGAGTGAAATTCCTTAAGGAAAGGGTTATTGCTTGCCTGATGGTAAGGATAAGTGGTCGCAACAGAGCTCCTCTTGATGGTCGCGCAAAAATATCAAAACCATGATAAAAGAATGAAGAAAAAAAAAAGGCACACAGGATATTGTCGCGATGATTTAGGAAGGATATTTCGGCCCAGCACACTCCTGGGAACGATTGACGAATTAAATGAACGATGAGTTGGTGGCAATCCTTTTTTTTTTCGGGGACTGTCCCATCTGGTTGTGTTCTTCATTATCTTATTATCCGGAGTGCTAATACAGACAGAGTATTCTCTTTCACTGTTCCTTATTTCACATTATTTTTGTTTTTTATTAAATGATTTTTTTTCGGTAGGGACATGTTCGTCCGTTTATTGGGAAAGTTTTGTTTCCGAAAAGTCCGACGAACATGCAAGGGAAAAGGACACGTTTTTTTGGGGGGAAGTGCGATGAATCATCGATGTATAGTCTACTGAATTAGAATAATTAAAGATTATTGATCAATGGTTTAAGGGGGCTGGTTATACTCGTACTTCTTAGATACAATTTCACGAGCACTATGGATATTACCAATTCATGCCGGGAATCTCCCGTCTTCTGGATTACATTAATACCTCAAATTTCTCAAAATTCCAACACCCAACTATCAACTTAAACGGTCCGTGACACGGTTAACCACATTCAGTCAAAAGGATAAAAAACACAGAAGAATCCTTTACGTCCCCATATTCTTTGTACGTTATATTTCTCATTCGACCTTTTGTCAGCAGGGCAATCATTGTTGTGTGTGGAAATATCGTTGAAACAGTATCCATCCGCGTATGTTATTTTCTTTTTCGGGTTTTCTTCTTTCTTCCTCCAAACTCTACGCTACGTGTAGCGCCTTATTATCCCGTTTTCATGTCCGCGGACTTTAGACGAACCTGAAGATGGAGGAAAAAAAACAGACCCTTCAACCTTTTCAACCCTTTCATAATATGCACATAATTTCCCAGTAACGACATTGCCGGGCTCATAATTTTTCTTCCGGACATTGCATAATATGTGACATATATGTGTCATGAGGACACTGCATTCTTTCTTGAGACAAAATTCAAGACATGCACACGGGGAAAAGGAGTGTGAGTCGTGGGTCCCGAATGCGGAAATGAGATAATTTTTTTTTTTTTTGGAAATTATTTATTTAATTCTTAGAAGTGTGTAATGATCCATATTCTGGTCTGGTTGTGCTGCTTCCACCGGCAGATTTACGGCAGCATCTGATGAGTAGTGATCTGTCGGTGGTACGAAACCAAAGGCCGAGGGTCCCATTATGCCTGGACCCTGATGCGAGCGCGAGGGAGTCTGCGCCGTTCGCCAAACATTCCATCCTTATCGCCTCAGTTTTTTTTATCATTCCCCATTTTTACCTCCCCTGTTTGTGTTGTCTTCCCCAGGCCTATGATTTTTTTTTTTTTTAATTTGTAAAGGACAGGGGTAACGAGCGGCAAAAACCCCGCCCACACGTCTCCCGAACTGAGCTACAGCCAGCAACAGGCCGCTGCTTAGCTCATTGAGGAGCCTTTTTCTTCGCCAGATGGCACAGCCCGACCTTCACGGTCAACTAAGCTAGCTTAGGCTCCGTCCCCACGGGCATCTTCGGATGCCCACCAAACCGTCCGTAACAAGTGCTGTTTTTGCTTTCGCTGGCGTCCTTTGGAATTTTGAGGTGCTCCAATTTTTACATCAAGGATTTCGGTAAAACGACTTCAATGGGCAGGGCGTCTATGATACAAAGAATGGACGATTATCGCATGCCAAAGAGAGTAATGAATGCAGAACGAGTCGACGGAGCGAGACTGCGAGGACGACCGAGATCTCGTTGGGAGAGCTCAGTAGGTGTGGACGCCGCGCAACTACTGGGCCTCCAAAATTGGAGGACGCGGTCACGTGACCGAGATAATTGGAGGACAACGATCCAGGCGGCCAAGGCCCGACGTCGGGCGGCTATCGCGCCACGATGATGATGATTTCGGTAAATATTGGCGTTCTTCTCTCGGACAATTTCTGTGCATTATTTTTTTTACGATTCCAACAGGCGCCCAATGTGGACGCTCTAGAAGAAATTTTCAAGTTTCTAGTTTTTCCAATTTTTACCAGTTCATCTCTATTCTCTCATCTTGCTATATTCAATTGCCCCAAACGCCTTGGGGGGGCATAGCGCGTCAACTGTTCCATGTGGCCCAGTTGACGTTTCGTTGGCACAAACTGGCTTCGGAAAATGCAGTTGCCAGCATGCACCTCCTGTACAGCCATGGCCACGAACGTCGTCGTGGACGGGACTCGAACCCGAAACACCGGTAGTCAAACATGGGACTGCGCTACCGCTCGCCCCATAATTTCTGTGCCTTCTTTTTTTATGGTTACAACAGGCGCCCAATGTGGATGCTCTAGGAGAAATTTTCAAACTTCCAATTTTTCCAATTTTTACCAGTTTATCGCTATTCTCTCAACTTGCTATGCTAACGCTTAATAGTTTGCGCAAGGACGCACGAGTAAATATTCAAATCGAAGCGCATTGCATTTTTCTTTTGTCTCGGTGTGTTCATTTGAGATCCTTTTGTCTAAACTTATTGTTACAATACTTTCCGCCGATTGTCGGCAATTGCCGAAATAGAGTTCAAATTTAAGAAAAGGGTTATCTGTTTTTCCAAGGGTTCAAAAACTTTCAGAAGCACAAAAAAAAAACTTGAAAAAGAAAACGAATGACGGAATGGATTCAAAAAACATTAAATCCATCAGGAAGAAAGCAAAAGAAAAAAAAATCATGCAATTCAGTCTTCGAGCACATCCTGACGACCTCCTTGAATTCCGCAGCCAATTCGTTACGGCTCTCCCTCTTCTGCTTAATTCGGAAAAATATCCGAAACCGTTATTAATTTTTTTGTTGCTTCCTTTCTCTTCAGACTGGTCTGATCTTCCCTTATTTTAAGCATTCAACGATTCTTCGGTTAATGTACTTTTTTTTATCTGGTGCTCTGACTGCTACATAGCGTCGCGATATATTGCGAAGCAATCAAAAAGGATATTCATACGCCAAGGCGACGACGACGACCTGTTTTGGAAAACGCGATTTGAACTCCAGTTTCTGACGGAGAGGCAGAGGTGTGCGCCTTGAATCGCATCATATCATCCCTATCCGTAATTTAAGCAATATTCATGGTCCTTTACGTATAGAAAGGAAATCGGAAACGGATGAATACGTAATCGGAGAGAAAGAGGAACTCTGATTAACTGGACCAGGACAAGTTTTTTTTTTTCTATATTTTTGTTACAACGACGCGATAACGCCTCGGAGCAAACTATATGCTACTTGTGCGTTGTTTTTTTGCACTCAACTTTTATTTTTGCGCGCCGCCGTTTTATCGAAAAGGACACGACGACGACGACGATGACGAGATGCTGGATGGTACCGTGTGGATGCAAAAAACTACGAGGACAGAAGGACCGAACGAAAAAAAAAAATGGCGAGTGCAAGCTGAAATCCAATGAACAGGAAAAATGTGTTCATAGGACCATAGTCGTGCAGCCACACTATCCGTTCTTTGAACAATAATTTTTCCAAGCGAATGACTCTAAGGACACGGAGAGCAGCCTTTTAGGGACCATCGTACTTACATAGACCGAGGATCCAAAAGGGATTGTAAAAACTATATAGAAAAGTGGAAGCCGAAAATATGTCAACGTGTCCACCAACGGCAGAGGATTGGTGGACGGGAACGGGGGTTGGCCGGAAGGACCTCCGCAAGAGAGTCGGACGAATGAGCGCTGAATTGACTGTGCATATTATTCAGCCTTATTAGCTTCATTCTTCTTCAGTGTCAGGATGAATTTACACCTGATTGGATTTAATTGGATGATTGAATGCAGGGAATGAAGAAGAAGACGCTTGATAGATGGACTCGCGAAATTTTCTTGGTAGAGTTTGGGTTTTTTGTTTGGAGGATTTTGACAACGACGTGTCTACTTACATATCACAGGGGCCCCAAACAACGTCAATTTCGTCGCGCCATCAAAAGGATGAGGATAAAGTCGAGTTTAGCGCTTTTTTTCCGTGAACCTGTAATCTGAAGGCTTTTTGAGAACCTGTAATGAATCGCCTGCAATGAACCATATCCTGGTAGTGTTGCTTCCACCGGCAGATCTATGGCAGCACCTGATTAATAAGGATCTGTCGGTGGTATGAAACCAGAGGCCGAGGGTCCCATTACGCCTGGACCCTGAAGCGAACGCGAGGGAATCTGCGCCGTCCGTCAACCATCCCATCCTTATCGCTCCGTTTTTTTTTTTATTATTCCTCATTTTTTACCTCCCCTGTTTGTGTTGTCTTCCCCAGGCCTATGAATTTCTATTAATACGTAAAGAACAGGGGCAACGAGCGGCGAAAGCCCCGCCCACGTCTCCCGAACAGAGCTACAGCAAGCATAGGCCGCTGCTTAGCTCGTTGAGGCGCCTTTTTCTTCACCAGATGGCACGGCCCGACCTTCACGGTCACTATGCTACATTAGGCCCCGTCTCCACGGGCACATTCGGATGCCCAACACCATCCATTCCAAACCGTGGAGGGGTCTTTGTTAAATTTGTTGATCCATGGGTCGCTTCAGATCAAAGACTTGAGGTCTAATTTCAGAGACTTCTAAATTCAGTTGATTTCAGGACGTTCGGTGACAATGGATGGGTATATGTAGCCGGCTACTAGGCTAGCTACGGTGAAAATCAAAAATCTTAATAATCTAAGCTTACCTGTATGCAATCTGGTATGCTGCTGTACGTGTGATAGCTGCTTGAAACGTCGATCACAATATGAACATTTGTATGGCTTCTCGCCCGTATGTACGCGTATATGTTGCACCAATTGATGATTACTAGAGAAACTTTTCAAACATTGCTGACATTGATGCGGTTTGACTTCGGCACTCATAGCTGCACCTAATCCGACACGTGGCAAATGTTGGATTTGCTGCATTGCGCTTTTGTGCATAAATAGCTGGTTTTCCCGCAATTCCGAATTTTTTCGTTTTATTAAATTTAATTTCACGAACCGCGGTCCAACGGCACAAAGATAGTGTATGAAAAATAAAGAGAGAAATAAAAACGGATAGGAATTAGTCATCGTAGACTTGTCAGGACCGTAGTGTTATTAGAGAATTCAAAACAAAAAACACAAAAATGTAAAAACAAATGTTGTCTGTCTAAGATTTCAAAAGCGATAAATCCAAACATTAAAACGAATTGGGCTTAAATATTATTTTTTCTATTATACAATTAATCACAAACAATACACACTCTCATCGCACACACACGTTTGACTATGGTATGTTCCCATTTCGCCGGGCGACGCCGGATCGTGTGATTCGCGTCTTGGCTAATAGGTGCGGCTTTACCGCTGTACCGTATAGAGCGAGCGTCCTACTGAGGGTGGGCAGCCAGCCCCTTAAGCCGCGGAGCTCGCGTAGATCCTTAATTCTGTTGCACAAACTTATTGATTGGTGTGTGTGGTAGTACATGCGTTTTTTTTATTTATAATTGCCTGTCAGTCAAATGTCAAAATTGAATCCTTTTTAACAAAATCCTAAAATCCTAAAAATCCTCAAAACAATCCCGACAACGTTACCACTTTACATCCGAGAACACTGCGTCCTGCATTGCAAAACGGTTACAAAAAAAAAGGACGAAATGGCACAACATTTTTGAAGCCCCCCGGGTCTAAAACCCACGCATATCTGAGACACATAAATAGTTGGAACTGCACGAAAAATAAACCAGATGGCATTCCAATAGCAGTGAAGAAAGAGTTTGTGATGTGGTTCCGGAGCGATTCGTCCTTTCTATTGTTTGACACACACACACACACACACACACACACACACACACACGCACGAAAAGGAAGAAGGGGTGAATGCGTCTTTGGAATATTTTAATGGGCGAAAGATTCCCGGATAAATGACAACTAAGTGCATTTTTCGTTGAATTGTTGACGCAGAAGGGCGAGGGGGAGATTTTGGCATTGAATTTCCGTCCGTTATGCTCAAAATAAGATACTGAAATTTAAATATATTTTTTTTTCGGTTGAGCTATAGCGTGAAGAACGCATAAAAGTGTCCTTTATGTACAGGTACAGGTACTCGAGAAATTTCAAATATTTTTTTTTCTATAAAAATGATAATTATCCTCTGTAAAAAACATCCAAGGGTTAGGTTAAACCTAACCTAGGTGGCAGCCTAGACGACTCCGCATAGACCGCTGAGGTCCATAGCGATACCACATAAAATATAACAGGTACTCATCCCGTGTCGTTGTTGGCCCCTATCAGAAGATCGTCGTTGAGCATGATGGAACCTGACTGTGCATACTGTCGTCCGTCATCTTCTTGCATGTTTGTATTGGCGTCGGCAGCTCTTGGGCAGCCTCTCGTTCGAGGATAGCCCCCTGTTTGGCTAGTTCATCCGCTATTTCGTTACCTAGAACCCGCTATGGCCCGAAACCCACCAGAGTTCCAGGGTCCTAGCTGATCCCAGAGCTTGTAGAGCTGTTAAGCCGTTATGCACTGTCTTCGATTTGATTGTGACGGACTGTAGCGCCTTTAGTGCTGCTTGACTGTCCGAGTGTATGACGATGCCTCCCTTTTTCCGGGATGATATCATCACCTCAGCTGCCTTTTGGATCACAAGCACCTCCGCCTGGAAAATGCTGCATTCATTCGGCAGTCTGTAGGAAAGGTTGCATGGAAGTTCAACCAAGGCTTAAGTAAATCTGTAATATGCGGGCAAAAGGTGTCCGCGCAATGCCCATAATGCAAAAACACCATTATATTGGCCAAGGTGTATGTTTTATGGGGATAGGCTGGCAGCTTGGGTCGGTTCATTCCTCCCCCGCCCGCAGCGTGTAACGGCGCATTGCAATTCAAGTTCTTTTTTATTTTTTTTTTCAATAATACTCGTTTACATTTTCAGTGTGGATAGTTGGCCATACGGAGAGCTAGAAGACTGTGTGTGCGAGTGTGTTGTGTGGGCGATGCGTGTATCGTATTCACAAGTGATCCTCGCACTCACTCTATCCTCTAAGTCTATCTACTTACGGGTACTACTAAGTCCCAACTATGAATCTGTGCATTAAAATCTTTTAAGATTCGTCAACATTTTTCTTTTTTTAATATAAATTTTTTTTTTGCCATTTTTCCAACACAATACATTAGAAATATGCACACACAAAGTGTGGTGGAGTGGTCGCGCGAGAGTTTAGACAAGGTCCATTTCCTAGTTGACCGTTTGTGGATCGTATCGTTGCCGGGTTTTTTATTATCTTTTATTTTTTTTCTCTATGTTCTGGTTACATTTTCATCCTACACCGTTCGTAGGCTACGCGGGGATTAACGTCCAGGTTCCAAGCACTACAAGACGCAAGTTAGCCGTTATTATTGTTGTTGTTCAAGACTGAGATGAGTGTTCCCGGCCAAGACCGTCGTCGTCCGTACCATCATAGTAGTTACGAAAGATAGATAAATTGGAAAGAAAGGCTCGCGCAATATATGCAGTATATATGTGTGAATGCAACGCACCGCGCGCACGTAACTCATTTTATGGAGTAAGATTAAGTGTAGCATAACACACATATGCATAGCACAGCGCATAGAATAAAACTCTTTGATCCCTCGGGCCAATGATCCATAGAATATTATCTTTGGATTCGATACGCACAAAAAAAAAGAATTAAGAAAAAACCCCAACATCGAAGTTGACTCTAAAGATGCATAGGCCCGTTTTCTCAATGTCCTGTAAAACTGTCCGTTAGCTAACAGGGACTTATTTATCAAAGGCCTTAACCTAAATCATATACAACACCCCATAAGGGGAGAAAATCCCTATATTTTGTCGTATTTGGGGTGTTGCATATGATTTAGGTTAAGGCCTTCGATAAATAAGTCCCTGTTAGCTAACAGGCAGTTTACAGCCATTACATCCACTCAAAGCCACTGTGTGGTGCGGCGTTCACGAGGGAGGAGTGATTGGGCCGTATTTTTTTGAGGAAGCCATCGTCAATACAGTCACTGTTACTGGCGAATGCTACAGGGCCATGATAAACGACTTTCTACCGCCGGAATTGCATGAGCGGGGCTTGGTGAACATGTGGTTACAACAAGACGGTGCAACCGCACACACAGCACGAGCCACAATGGATATTGTGAAGGAAGCGTTTACTGGTCGCGTAATCTTCGGTTTTGTCGATTTGGCATGGTCAGGAAGATCGCCCGATTTAACCATCCCAGACTTCTTCTTTCTTCGGGGCTACTTGAAGTCGCGTGTTTATGCCAACAAGCCTCAAACAATCGCAGACCTTCAGGACAATATTCGACAGGAATGAGAACAGTTATCACCCGAAATCTTGCGGAAAGTCATGGAAAATGCGATAAATCGGACACAAATGTGTATCAACACTGGCGGCAGCCACTTGATAGATATCATATTTTCCACTTAACAGAAAATTTGTAAAGGTCCAAATAAAGATTTCCATCACTCAAAATCACTTTTTTTTTTATTAAAAAAGTTATCAAAAAAAAAAAAATTGGGTGATTCATTTTGGGCCACCCTGTATGACCTTCATGAGTTTTTCCGCAATAAGCCACAGCGCTTTTATGAACGTGGCCAGCAGCTTGTTCAAATGACAATATCTGGTTGATTAAATGCACTTTGAAGAATATAATTTTTTTTTGTCTTATTTTTGGTTCAAAAAACCGCAGAACTTTTCCCACAACCCAATATGGCACAGCATCCTCCAAGCTTCACTGGAAGGTCTGCACGACAATGTGGCAAGCTTGTGAGCATGACGAGCGTGTGCGATAGCCCGGCTCTCGATTACTCATGCATTACATGGCATCTAGAGCCGGACTTCGCGCCCCTAGCATGCTCGAAGCTTCACAACGAGCTTGCACGTTGTCGTCAAATTGAAAGAATCCCAAATTAGGCAGAGAAAAGATACTCAGATACAAGGAAAGTGCCATGAAGAAAAGTGGAAAAACAATTCAAATAAAAATGTCGCGTATTCAAAGGCAAATCATATTCACTGAATAATACGACTGATCCTTGGATCCTTCCGAAAGTTAACAGCCCCATCCCCCGAATTTCTGCTTCATGCTTGACTTAAAACAGATAAAACCAAAGGATCCGTGTCGTTCGGAAGTCAACGGCCAACTGCCCCACTATGTTACAAGTGGATGACGATGTGCAAGCTTGTCCTGGAAGCTTGGGAGCATATGGTGAGCGTATGCTAAGGCCCGGCTTTCGATGCGATAAGGATCGGATGGCATCCAAATGCCCGGGCTTTACGACACGTCACGCTTCAAGCTTCATGACAAGCTAATACATCGTTCTAAAATAGAAAAAATCCCATACGAGTATATGCAGATAAGATACTTGATAACATAAAAAAAATACAAAATCTTAGAAAAGATATGTACTTAGATACAATTAAAGAAAAAAAATACAAAAATAAAAATGCAAATCCCTAGAAAACGAAAAAATTAAATCCCAAATAATCGAAAAAAACAGGGAATAGAAGAAATGCGTGCATGTCTCTTGCCCAAGAGAAGACGGAAAAAAAAGCCAAGAAAAAACCAGAGACAACCCGCGCGAAATGCAAAAATGCATCGCGCGTCTTGCCATCGGATCCCTTGTTGGCTCTCTATTGCAAAAATAGCAGACTGCAGCGAAACGATGGATGAATTGCACTTGCACGAAAAAAATGCAGAAAAAAAGCTAAAATAAAAGAATCAAAAAAAAAAGTAAAGCGAAATGAAAGAGTAAAGACAGTACTGAAAAAAAAGCGCAAGTATCAAAAAGAAATGTATGGGACGTTCCCATATATCCGCTCGCATGTAAATCTACAGATATACACATTTTTATAATATATTTACGAGTATACTTTCCAGAGCACTAACCTAGGACAAGTATAGGATAGTTCAATGCCTTCTCTCATATCGTAGCTGTTGTGCGCGCCTCCTTGACTCTTTATTTTCACTTGCACCAGGCATTTTTGTGTTATTTATTTGTATCTGTTCTGGTTTTTTTCTTATTTGATTTTTTTTTCTTTTTGTATCTTTGCCTTTTAATTTGAACATTTTTTCCCCGTTTTGTGCCCGTCCACTCGCTCCTTGAGTTTTATGCAATAATTTTTCTTTTTAGGATTTTGTTTTTTTCATAGTTTTTCTTTTTTTATTGCCCGTTTTTTTTTTTAGTTTGATTAGTTTTGCTCTCAAAGTTTGCACAAACATTGTGCAAAAGTGCATGGGCTGCGACTCTAGAGGTCTATGCGCTATCTGTAGAAGGAGTATCTATCTCTGAACGGTGGAGATTTTTTTTTCGTTATACACATATGCAATGTGTATAGATGCTGGCAGTGTCGAATCGTTTTAAGATTTTTCGATTTGCGAATATTGGATGTAGAAAAGTGTACAGAGAAGTTCGAGAGTCCAGAAAATGAACAGGGAAATGCACAACACACAGGCCACAGTGATGATGACCGAGAAGGATGATGCTGATGATGGGCAGGCAGACAGTAAATCCATAGAAAAGATACATATGTATATCCGCTATTGGATAATGACCGGCGAAGAGATAGTCGAGATAGAAAAAAAATATAAAAGAAATATAGAAAAAATGCCGTACCGAACAAGGTGTGAGGAGGCGTAAAACAATAACGACCCAAAAAAAAAAAACAAAAAAACAAAAAAATTGATATTCAAAGCAAAACAAAACCAACAGATACACAAAAATGAGCGCTATGCACATAGCGCTAATACGAAAGGCATTGAAGACATTGAACTTGCCCTACGACGACGCGACGTTAGGAAGATATAAAAATTATTATTATATTTCTCAGCAAGTACGGCCTCTAGTGGCAAGGTAAGGGTACCTGTAGAGATGTAGCGACCGCAGCTATCACGCGCTGAAACCCCGTCTAGATAGCTTTAAAACTATGGGCACAGGAGCGAGATGTTCGGAGCCGCACCGGTTTTTTTAGTGGTTTTCAATAAGACTAGACTAAGTAGTCTTTCAGTTAAACTCTCCCTCAATATGTAGCCTATCGATTAAACTAGAATCACCCTCCCCCACGGAAACAAAAAAAAAAAAAAAAATGTCCCACAAGATCTCGTTGAAATGTACCGAATTTATAGTTTATTTTGAATGAATTCACCAGAAAAGGGCCAAGAAGCATCCTCTAAGTATGCCATGAACAAGAATATAATATTTCGTGACCCCACATTGGGCGCTAGAAAGTTTCGTTCGGATTGCGGGTGATTGGTCCCACATTGGGCGTGCTCAAAATGCTTTCCAGGTTTCATCTAGTCCTTTCGTGACCCCCACGATGGGGGCATCTTGATGCACTACTTTCCATTCCACTCTAGGGGTTAAGGCAAATTAGTATGCAGTCCGAACCAGATGTACAATAGTATCGCGACAAAAATTCGAAAAAAAGCAAAAATTCGAAAAAAAAGAAGAAAAAGCTTAGGGAGAAATTCCTATGCGACGACTAGAGTCGTACGTACGTCTATAGACGTACGACTAGAGACGTACGCTTAGAGACGTACGACTAGAGACGTACGACTAGAGACGTACGACTAGAGACGTACGCTTAGAGACGTACGACTACAGACGTACAGCTTTAAATTTCATACAATTTGACATGCGACTCTAGTCGTACGTCGCTAGTAGTCCGAATAGGAACTCCTCCTTAATTCGAAAAAAAGAAAAGAAAAAGCTTAAGGAGAAATTCCTATGCGACGACTAGAGACATACGTCTATAGACGTACGATCAGAGACGTACGTCTATAGACGGACAACTAAAGACGTACGACTAGAGACGTACGCTTAGAGACGTACGACTAGAGACGTACGACTAGAGACGTACGACTAGAGACGCAGAGCTTTAAATTTCATACAATTTGACATGCGACTCCAGTCGTACGTCGCTAGTCGTCGCATAGGAATTCGCTCTCGCTCACTCGCTGAGATGCGCGCTTCTTGAATCATTGCGCCCCCACCCTTATTCGTCTCCTTGGCTCATCCATCTTTTTTTTTATATAATGAATCACATTATCTGTGCGTACTTGAAATAGTCGCGAGGTATGTACGAGTACATATACATTTCGAATAGCTTTGAAATGATCAACGATTCATCGACTTAAACGTTGATTTTCAGATGCAGAGTCGATGAGTCCGCGACTCATCGATACGCCACCATCCGCAGGAAAAGGTCCATTTCAGACAACGGTCGATGAGGAGGGACATGTACTCTAACGATGAGCTCGCAACTTCTTGCCTAAAATTTTTCGGTGGTGCTATTTCTCACCGACTCATCATCTGAAAGGGTACTTAATCTGAGGCCATAAGCAAGAGTCGTTGTCGTGGTCGTCGTCTGTATCTGTTGCGTTGACTTTTCTTTTGTTGTACCCTTATGTGCACTGTGCACTCTCTGCTGCATTAGTATCTATAGCGATACACTCTCCGATGGTCTTGTTAGTTGACGCCAGCCGAGTCCACTGACTGACTGCCGTGTGTATCTTTCAGATTTTTTCTGTTTTTATTTTTATATTTTGTCCATGGCTTTCTTAAATACATATTTTTATCTGTGGGGCTGCGCTCGTATTTTTGTTGTTATATTGTTTGCGTTTATTCCCCTCAGAGTGAGTTTGCTATTTGAGCTGTTGCAATCTGTATGTTTGTTTGTTTTTGTTTTTGTCTTTTGTATTTTTTTATTCGTATTTTGCGTACAGATGTTGCAGTTTCATTAGGTTGGGGCATTGTGTTGTTGTTGCTGATGCTGTTGCTCCAGAAATATCACACACAACAGAATTTGCGTTGGGGATGGTCAGTTAATGATGAATGGCCGCCGGGATAGGAAGTGTTCTATAACTACATCTATATGGGGGTTGTGTGTTGAGTGTAGGAGAACGGAATGCTTGCGCGCGGTAAAAGATCTTTGCCATGATGAATGCAATATTAGCACCGAAAAAATAGAAAAAAGAAAACAAAATGAAAAGATAACGCACGAATTAAGCAAATTCACATTATTGAATGGGCCGCGAAGAGAAGAATCGGCAAAAGATGGCAAATGTAAGATTATTGTCATATTCGCGGGATTCAATTTTTTTTGGGTGGCCTTCTTTTCGAGGGAGAATTTCCCCAGGGGTTTTAAATTTTGCCAGCAAAGATCAAAAAAAGCTTCGCCATAAAGTGCACGAAACAAGGCGCACATAGTCGACCAAAAAACTCAACCCATCCCAGTCCCACTACCCTAATTTCCTTCCCGCCCAGGGCTGTGCTCTCGCATCAAAGGGTATCCCCTAAGCATTAGCATAAACATGAAAAAAAAACACACGCTCGTGGTATATGCATAAGTTATATTGGCGCCCAACGTGGAGTGAGGAGTATTTTTTTTTTAAGATCCTCGGCTCATTACGCACTGAATGGGGGTGGCACATTGAATCAGTAAATTCAGCTACAGTCACAAGTTCGGTATAGTTCTAAGGGATATTAGCGCCCGCAACGTGGAGAGAGGAGTATTTTTGTTAATAGTGCCCAGTTGTGGCGGCACGGTTTTAACGTAAATCTGTGCGTTGAGGTGTCAGTCTGATGTTTCATGCCAGCGGTCAGTTATGGGTTCGAGTCCCGTCCATGGATATTTGTGTTGTCGTCCCCGCTGTGCGGTGTGAGGCGTAACAATAAGTCACAAACTTTCCCGACTTGTCGCAGGTATGCGGCGAAATGGGCAGGAGGTACATGCTAGCGCCACATACATCGTCCGAAACCAGCTAAGGAAACACGTCAACTAAGCCTCATGGGAATTGTTGACCGGCTATGCCCCACTAGGGGTTAGGGCAAATAGTAGTAAATCTGACTATAGATTAGGTAAGGTTAAAGGGTTGCTATATGATTGTCTACCGCACACATAGACCGCGTCAGGGTCTGTTGTTGTGATGCCCAACGGTCTGACTATAATCACAAGCTCGGTGTATTCTTAAGTGATATGTTGGCGCCCAACGTGGCATGAGGAGTATTTTTTTTTTAACCCCAGCTTATTCTCCACTGAGTGACGCGGCACATTCATTAATATTTAAGCTTGAAGCCATGACTAAATCCATGTAGTCCATGGTAATGATGGCGAAGACGTTTCAGATTTTTTTTTATCCGTTTTTTTTCCTGAGTCTAATCCTCAGTTGTCTGGACTATGAGCCGATATAGTGCTAGAGGGTCGTAATTACATGCCTATATGTGGTGCGAATGAATTGTGCACGGTACGATTATACACATAGCCATTGAGATTACCAGAATATGGCAACGCATGGGATTCGATACGGTCATAACGGTAATATAATAAAATCATGCGAATAGGTTTGTTTTCGTGCGCAAGGTTTTTAATTGCTCGCGGGCCGTCACGAAATGCGTGCAAAATTATTGTGTAGGGACGCGTAAAACACCTCATAAAACTATAGAATTAAGTAGTAGGCAATTCACGAGTTTGTGTACGTGTACATACGTATACATGTAGGGTGAAAAAATTAATAAATTTAAAACGTGCCCGTCCTTTGATTTATTCTAAAGGGGGGGGGGATGAAGGGAATGTATATTATGCGCCAACACACTTACATGAAATTATTTCGCCGTCCGTGTTTTTTTGTGAACCATACGGCGAATAGAATATGGATATGTTTCGTTGAGAGGCATAAATTTGGCGATTAGTTTGGGAATTTATACATAGTTTGAAAATTTCCTGCTTTGATTTTTTTTCGTCGTTTAATTTCTAAAAGGGACACTGCTTAACTTCGAGGCGCGACACAAGAGATCGTAAATAATAATAAAACGAAAATATGGCACAAATTATTATCACTTTCTGACCAGATGACCGCAGATTTCAGTACATATTTTTAAATTCTCAATTTTCCGGCTGTTCTCACATCCTTTTTATACGGATTTTCTATCTTCGTATTTTTTTTTTTGTGATTTCAGTTTTAGAGGCCGCTTATCCGTGCGTATAAGGTCGAATGTAGCAACAAATAATCGAAAGATAAGTCAATGTTTTTGTTTTTATCATGACGCGCGCGATGTAGCCCCCCGTTTATATGTTATAAACAAAACAATTGGTTAAGAATCAGGACTACCGACAAGGATCTCTCAATAACAAACTCTATCCAGACGCGGGACACGCAAAACAACTCTCACACCCCGGGGCCCCCAACGGACGGACACAACAAATAGACACAAGACACACTACTATTTGAAAAACTCCTGCCTTTTTCGCGAAAACCGAAAAATTTCTGCATTGCATTTTCTAACGCACTCGGCGGCGCGGCGCGCAGTATATGCGGCCAGGCGCACATACATGAGGCGCGCGCGCTCCTCTATAACTCTACGAGAAAATAAAGATTGCGCGCATTTTTCCTTTTCCTCGTTTTTCCAAAAAACAACTAGACGCAAAAAAAAGCGCGCGCCCCAATCGACGAGCAAAAAAAAAAAAAGAAAAAAAAATAAAGGAAAAGAAAATGTGCACAGAATGAGAAATGCAACTACAACCCGAAAAAAATGCAACAAAAAAAGAAGAAGAAAGAACAGGAAAAACGCAAGACAATTTTCTTATATAGTTTTTCCGTTTTTTTTTTTAGTTTTTTTTTTTTTTGTTTTCTCTCTCCCGTTGCCCTGTATAGGATTCTTGTTTTCTTAGAGACGCCCGTCACCATCTCTTCTTATTCTTCTTCCTCGTGGTCGTAGTGCTTTGAAGCTCTAAGGCTCTGTGGTTGCGTCTCTTACGTTACTTTTCTGTATCTTTTGATTTTTTTTTCTTCGATTTTTTTGTTTTTTTTTTGCATTTTTTTTGTAATTTATTTGTAACGTTGCACTGCCATAACTTCGTTACTATACGAACTATGGAACTATGGAACGAACAACGGAAAATGCACACCCATTTCACGAAAATTGTGCATATGGGCAACGTACGTACGTATAACGGACGTCCCGTAAGGAGATAGATATCACACGAGCGCGCGACGCGCGTTCAACAACCGAAGATCAATATAAAAATATATAAAAATTTCGTATCTTGCACATGCAAGTACACACAGTACCAGATAGAACACTGCATCGTAACTAAGTGAACATCGACCGTGGCGCGCGCTCGGTCATCGTCAACATCAACAAAACGAAAACTAATAAAAGAAAAAAAACACAAAAATAGTTACAATAAATGCCTCTACAGATCCTTCTTTGTTGTTGTACTTTTTTTCGCTCAGCCTACACGGCAAAAAAAAATAGAAACTTTAAAAAAAAGATCGAAAAAATCTCCTCTAAAAAAAACTGCATCATAGATAGATAGATATCCTCGTAGATATTTCTCGAGAGAGAATTTCATTTTCCCTATAATTCACAACAATATTATTCTCACATATATGTGTATGTGCACGAGTTATTTCGCGCAACTCATCTCCCAAAGATGTATGAATCTATCTTGTTTGATGCAGCACACATGAAGATCTTTGCTCGTGTCTTGAAAAATAGGAACTTGCAAATAGAACTAAATCAAGTGCATCATCTAAGAGAGGGAGAGAGGGGGGCGAATCAACAATTGCACAGTTACACATTGCAGCAGCAGAAAAAATCTCACAAAAAAAAAATATAAATCAAATAAAAATATAAAAAATACGAAAAATGCAATGTGAAGAGATGCATTTTCGCGCGGATACTCGTGCGCGTAATACTCGCGCACCGCGTGTGCATTATCCCACGCAGCCTACACGTAATTACAGCATTTGTGCGCGCGCACAACAGCAAGGGTAGTGGCGATGCTGAGCGCATATTCGCATAGTGTGCAAGGGTGTGCAGTGTGAGCTTTGATTTCCATCTATCGGCGAAAAATTAGAAAAATAATAATAATAATCTATGTAAAAGATCAACAATGCTCCCCTCCCCACCCCCTTCGTACCCCTCTCCTTATTCAGCCGAAAAGAAAAGAAAAAATCGTAACCAGAGGGCGCATACAATCAATCATTGCATACGCGTGGTGTTCTTAGGAAGGTCCATACCCAGACTACGCTTGGATCATGGGCGCATATCTTTTGTGAAAAAGAAATGCGGTAAAAGAAAAAAGGAGGCGTGTGTGTGTTTCTTTTATTTTACATTCAGCCAAAGATTGCGCGCTGCTCCCCCCTCCTCCGCACACACACGTATCTGTGTGTGCGTGTGTATGTGAATCGACTTTTACCCCTTCTCTCGATTTATTTTTCAGTTTTTACTCCTTGCTTGGTTGTTTTTCATCATCTTCTCCGTCTTCTTCTTCGTCTTCTGCTTGGTATCTTGGGCGGCTGCTGTTTTTTTTTGAGTCCACCTTACTGGCCCTCCACTCTCAATCTGAACTCTTCCGAGCAGAAAAACCAGGCGGTGCACATGCATTTTGAAATTTCTGCAACATACACACTAGCGACACGTAGTAGATGCATTCATCTTTTTTTTTTTTGTCTTTTTATACACACGAGATCTGAGCTCTGGAGCGGCTCTTACCTCTTACTAAATTCCCTTTTCGCCCCACCCTTGTGAATCTACGGGCGTGTAATATGCATTCATATGGGCAGCTTAAAATTCGATCCGTGTTTATCTTTTATTCGTCACTGTGTGTTGCACGCGGTGGTAGTTTCGCTCACACAGTTTCTGCACTGTGTATCTTGCAACTTGGCAAGATTGTTGCATCGCGCAACGACCCACTAGCAATTTAGCAACAGTGCGCTGACTGATCCACACAGCAAGATTAAGTGATTGCGCGATTCACCATCGTTCGTGTATAGTATACACCTCTATAACCAAAAGCCCCCATCTTGCTGCCCCTTCCCCCGCCCTCCACACCCCTTTTCCCGGACAATATGGTACGCCAATGAATTTTAATGGCCTTAGAAAAATAACAAAAATAAATAAAAAATATGAAAGATGCGTATTGTGTGTTGGGGTAGGTTGCGGATGGAGTGTGTAGTGCAATTTCGGTTTTTTTTTTCTGTACGTCTTGATTGTGGAATTTCTTTTTCTTGAATGAATTTGGCGAGAAGAGATTAAAGGAAAAAGAAAGAAGATGAGACGGACTGTTTTTTTCCGGGTGACGATATCGCGTAAATCATTTATGAGTCCTTGAACTCCCCGCCCGAAATGTTTGTCGTGCGATCGACGATCTTTTTCAGCGCTATTTTTTGTTTGAAATCCTTGTAGGATTAATAAGGCTCCTGGACTGTTTTCGATTTTTTTTTATGATTGAAAATTATTCAAATTACTCAAATAGAAAAAAAAAACGCGAAGCGCGCGGTGATCCAGAGGCATAGGATTGGAGTGTTACTTTCTCTACTCATCGCATTGTTATCGTTTTTCTGGGGCTTACCGTGCGCTTCGCGTGCACCTCACCCTTCAAGTATTTAAGCAGCGCTCCAAGGAGCCGACCGAAAACCTGATCTTATCTCGCAGTTCGGGGGAAAGAAACAGAAACCACGACAGTTCCGATATCCGTTGGAGCCTGAAAATGCTCTCGGTAACCTAAAAAGCCTTTTTCCGTGGCCCCGACAAATTCCAGCTACCAACTAATATTATCAAAAAAAAAAAAAACAATCGCGCCCAACGTGGGATATGTTGAAAGAAAATGACTCAAATCAGTCTGTTGTAATCTTTCTCGGCCAATTGTTTTTGAAACTCTTTGGGTTTTGCCGGAAATACGGACTCGAAATTATCGGAATCACTTTCCGCGCCCAACGTGGGGCTTGTGGAACGAAAACGCTCTCTGTAACCTATAAAGCTTTTTTCGTGGGCCTGAAAGGTTCCAGCTACCAACTAATATTATTAAAAAAAAAACCGCGCCCAACATGGGGCATGTTGAAAGACAATGACTCAAATCAGTCTGCCGTTATCCCTCTTGGCCAATTGTTTTTGAATCTGTTTGGGTTTTGGAGGAAATACGCACTCGAAATCGTCAGAATCATTTCGGCGCCCAACGTGGGGCTTGCTGAAAGGAAATGACTCAAATCAGTCTGTTGTAATCCCTCCCGGCCAAACTTGAAACTGTTTGGGTTACTGGAGCAAATACGAAATTGAAATCGTCAGAATCATTTCGGCGCCCAACGTGGGGCTTGTCGAACGAAAATGATTCAATATAAATGACATAAATATGTTGTGATCACTCTCGGGCTCCCGGCCAACTGTTTTCTGAAACTCTTTAGGTTTTTGGGGGAAAACGGACCCGTATCACGTATTTATGGAGCGCTTCAGGGATATAAGGCTTCCGCTAGTATAGCCGAGCCAACATGAATGTGTTAAAACTAAAAGGAGATTGTCTCCATACTCTTCTTTCTGAGTCTTTTCCACTGGCTAGCCTGGGGGAAGCTAGGGGAAAAGAAGACATCTTCACAAAATTGGATGCCTTTCCTAACGCTCACTGCGCGCACACCTCGCTTTTCACGTGTTTAAGCAGCGCTTCGGGGAAATAAGGCTTCCGCTAGAATATTCGAGCCAACATTAATGTGTTAAGACTACAGGAGGATATTAAGACTATAGGAAGAAGTCTTCAGACTGTTTCTGACCCTCTTCCGCCGGCTTACCACGCGCTACGCGCGCACCTCACTTTTCCTGAGCGATGCAGCGCTCCTTGGGGCGCGCTGTTGAAGGAAACTTGAAGATGTCTTCACGAAATTGGATGTCTTTCCTGGACAATCACCGCAAAGATGTGTCCTTATTATTCCACTAAATAACGTTCCACTGGCTCACCGCGCGCTACGCGCGCACCTTCTGTTCGTGGAGCGCTGTATAAGTACGTGAAAGGCGATTATGCGGTTTATTTAATTTTTAGCATATACATACATAGAAAAATTCGAGAGCATCCTGAATGTCCTGAATATTGAAACCGCTTGAAAACAAAAAAAAACGAGCAGTCTGGTCAATGAGTGTATTTTTTAAATGATTACCCAATACTGCAGTTTTTTTGGGTTTACGAAATTTTCAAAAAATCGTCCTTGTATTTGTGTCAAAATTTGTAAATATTTAATTTTATATATAGTATATATACACACGCACGCATACACACAATCAATAAGTTTGAGTATTGTTGTTTATTTTTTTTTCAGCCTTCATTACTTAATATCCCATTTCGTTTTATAGTCTATTTTTACTTACCATTGAATAATGAATTTTTTTTGTATCTTTATGTTTTATCTTTATTTTTTTTTAAAGATGAGAGTAATGTGTGAGCGGAATAGAACACGCAAATTTCAAAAGAAAACTAGGGTATAAAAAAAACATTCCACAGAAAAATATTACAAAAGCATAAAACGCACAAAAAACGGGTTTCGAATGAAACACAGGCTGTCCAGAATATCAAAGCCAATCTTTTTCAGAGTACTCTTTCGTCAGTTAGATTTCCTCTTAAAACAAAAGACAAAAAAAAACTAAAAACCGTTTCAGAATCACCAAAAATTTGTGAATTTGAAAAAAAAGGAAATGGGGGGGGGGGGGGGGGTGCAAAAGAACTGTCCAGGATATCAAAGCCAATCTTTTTCAGAGCACTCTTTCGTCAATTTGATTTCCTCTTAAAACAAAAGACAAAAAAAAAACGAAAAACCATTTCAGAATCACCAAAGATTTGTAAATTTGAAAAATAAAGGAGTAAAATAAAAGTTTTCACAACTGTAAAGGAGTCCTTTACAATCCAATCCAATAGGTCCTTTAAACGGGCGTATTGGATTTGGCCAAGTACACAGATGTAAAGAAATTAATATTAAAGGGATGTGGAGCTTAAATTTATAAATTACAAAAATACGGAACATTTAAAAAATACGCGAAATTGAAAATTGCATACTTATAGGGGGAAATGAGGGTGAGCGTAAAGAAAAACAGGAAAACAACGAAACGGAAAGTTTGAGGTATATGTTTGTTTTTTGTGTTCTTGTTTGTTTGTTTTGTTTTTTTTTTTTAGTTCTGGAAGAGTACTATACACAACGGAAGAGATGCCAACTCACTCGTTGCAGGGTTGACCAACATTCTTCTAATGTTCGCTCACTAATTGCCGCTGCACTATTCGATCTCGTCAATTGCAGCTGTTGTTTGAGTGTGGTGAAGTGTTAAGCACACAGGACATCGTCGTCGTAGTTTGATGTTGCGGGTGGATTTTTTTTTATTAGCGAACGATACATTTACACATATTTCGAAAAAAAGGCAGACGCACAATCACATCATTTTTAAAAATTTTACACCATCACCATTTATGTTATTTTTTTTTTTTTTTGTAACAAACACAATTTTTTTTATTCGGACAAGGGCACAATTTGAACGTTTTTCGTTTTCATTTTGTTTTTTCAACGGGAACAAGGAAAATATTTTTATTATTCGAAAATATCACATTGATATTTCTCTCCAATCGGCCACAAACACACACACATTGTGTAAATACAATTTATGCAAATGTTTGTCGTGTTTATTTTTTAGTTGTTGTTTAGTCCGAAAGTTCAGATTTTTTTTTTGTTCAATTAGATTGCCAAAACGACGAAACAGATATACATACACACATATACACATGTCACATATGAGGTCGCGCACGAGTTGTTCACATCACATCCATTAAAAGGAAACCATTTGCGTGTATAAAATTTAATTTTTCCGAAGGGGTGGGTGAAAAAGAGAGAAAGAGAGAGAGAGAAAAAAGATTTTGAATTAGATACAATATTTTAATATTCGTTTTTTTTTTGTTTCTTAATTTAGTTAATTCGTTTTTCTTTGTTGACAAAGGAAACTGTAAAATCACACAATTCAATCTAAAGTGATCTCTACTTAAAGCAAATATTTTTTTTTGTTTTTGTAATTTTCGTATTTTCCTTTTTTTTAATCACAGCCAAACAAACTATTCAGTCCATTTTTTTTTGCTAGAATATTGTTTTAAATACGTGCTGACTTTTTGATCGCTTATCGTTTCCACACATTTTCATTAATTGCTTGTTGATCGAAACAACAAAAATACTCGATATGATTTTAATAAATATCTATATCTAATATCTGTACACACACACACACACACATACACGCGTTGAGCAAAATCAATCTTTCACTTAAAACATACTAAACATAGTCCACACGAAAAAAAAATTGACAGAATATAAAAAATAAGGGGAAAAATTAAAGAAAATATGAAAAACAATAAAAGCATCGACCTGCCACAAAATAATCGCGAGAAAGAAGCGAAACAAATAGATAAAGTCGGTTCGATTGCTCTTGGGATTTTTTTTTTGGTATCTTTTGCGCCAGTATTATTTGACCAATGATCAAGCCCAGATACACTGGAGCTTTTCCAAGTTCCTTTGACGTTAGTTAGGGGAGCATCCCGATGGCTGGTTGAGAGGACGACACCGGCAGTAAATAAAAGCGATCGTGTTGCCGGTCTTAACTGCAATACAAACATTTTTATTTATGATAAGGATTTGACCAACTAGTAGTCATGTTAGCATGTTCCCCTCTACGCACTGGGCCCCGGTTCGATTGCTACTGAATGCGGTATTTTTCGATAAAAAAAAGAGGGGATTTACATGTCGGACTATGAGCCCACTCAGCTGTTAAACGTTTATGGGGTAAATAACTCGGTTGGGGTTGCAGATCACACATCTCTGCACAAGACATAATGTGATGACGCTAATTCATCTCCAGGCCATGTTTCAAATTGGACTGTTGCGCCAGTTACTTATTTTTATTTCCATGAGGATCGCCCCACGTTGGGCGCAGAGGTTTAGTTTGCAGACACTTCAAAATGTTGTCTTTTTCAATGTCCTCGGCGGAAAGAGGACTGAGGGGAAAAAAGAGCGCAGAAGGGGACTGCATTTTTCTTTTGTCCAGATAGTGCGGTGATCATCCTTTCCATATGAGGATTGTCCCCACGTTGGGCGCAGACGGTTAGTTTGCAGACAATTCCAAGCGTTGTCTTTTACATGTCCTCGGTGGAAAGGGGACTGAGGCGAAAAAAGAGCGCAGGATAGAACCTAAAAAATAATTGGATCTACGACTGTCCCTATGTCATTGTCTTGTCTTTCAGCCAATTTACATGCTGACGTACTTTGAGTAACCCAACACCACCATCAATTAGGGTATGTCCTCTTGCGCCTTTCATACGATTTCCTCTTTCGCGCTGAAACGCGTTTAGGCGCTAATCGGTCGTGGCCATTTAGCGCCGGAAATTTTCAACGATTCATTAAAATCGAAAATTCTAATTTTAGGGCAGAGTATAAGCTACGCTTGAGCGTTAAATTCCAAGCTCTAACTGCTCTAGTTTTCGAGCTGCTGCGATTTTTGTAATGTGAAGTCGACGGGTGATTTATTCTAGAAATTTTCAACCATTTTTTCGAAAATCGCAAATTCTAATTTTAGGGCAAAGTGTAAGCTACGATTGAGCGTTAAATTCCAAGCTCTAGTTGCTCTTGTTTTCGAGCTGCTGCGATTTTTGCAATGTGAAGTCGACGGGTGATTTATTCTAGAAATTTTCAACAATTTTTCGAAAATCGCAAATTCTAATTTTAGGGTGAAGTATAAGCTACGCTTGAGCGTTAAATTCCAAGCTCTAGTTGCTCTTGTTTTCGAGCTGCTGCGATTTTTGTAATGTGAAGTCGACGGGTGATTTATTCTAGAAATTTTCAACAATTTTTCGAAAATCGCAAATTCTAATTTTAGGGTGAAGTATAAGCTACGCTTGAGCGTTAAATTCCAAGCTCTAGTTGCTCTTGTTTTCGAGCTGCTGCGATTTTTGTAATGTGAAGTCGACGGGTGATTTATTCTAGAAATTTTCAACAATTTTTCGAAAATCGCAAATTCTAATTTTAGGGCAAAGTGTAAGCTACGATTGAGCGTTAAATTCCAAGCTCTAACTGCTCTAGTTTTCGAGCTGCTGCGATTTTTGTAATGTGAAGTCGACGGGTGATTTATTCTAGAAATTTTCAACAATTTTTCGAAAATCGCAAATTCTAATTTTAGGGCAAAGTGTAAGCTACGATTGAGCGTTAAATTCCAAGCTCTAGTTGCTCTTGTTTTCGAGCTGCTGCGATTTTTGTAATATGAAGTCGACGGGTGATTTATTCTAGAAATTTTCAACAATTTTTCGAAAATCGCAAATTCTAATTTTAGGGTGAAGTATAAGCTACGCTTGAGCGTTAAATTCCAAGCTCTAGTTGCTCTAGTTTTCGAGCTGCTGCGATTTTTGTAATGTGAAGTCGACGGGTGATTTATTCTAGAAATTTTCAACAATTTTCCGAAAATCGCAAATTCTAATTTTAGGGTGAAGTATAGCGTTAAATTGGCGCAACAGTCCACGCCAGTTATTTATTTTTGTTTTTTTTTTTTATTTCGCGAACTTGAAATTGGCGACCCTAGTTATTGAACTCTGCTTCTTGGTATACTATTCTGCCCTAACCCCTAGTGCGGGGCATAGGAATTTGGTATTTTAGGCAAAATGAAATCCCCAGTTGTGATAGTAATTGTAAGGATATTTCAGGAATCACCAGTATACGTTCAACCAACTCTTATAAACTCGTACGGAGTTTTGTTTTTGTATCGTATTTACTTTTCGGTGGTTTTTTTTTAACGGTCTTATGAATCCTCTTTCTACTTTATGGTAAGTGACAATAAAAAAAGAATTAGTTCTCGAAATACACTGCAGTTGAGCCATGAAACAACGATGACCAAGAGGGGGGGCCTTCTATCGCGCTCGATGGCCGTGTGGTCGTTCGAACAAACGAGGGACCTTCTGAATCGGAGAATTTTTTTTAAATAACAACAGAACTGAGAATACACTGTAGATGAGCCATTCAGCAGCGACGGCCACGGGACTTTCTGATTAAACGAAAATTAAAAAAGGATTACGAATACACTGTAGATGAGCCGCGCATAAAACAGCGACCGCCACGGGGTCTTCTGATAAAAAAGAAAATGTTAAGTACTCGTAACAACAAAAACACAAAAGAATACTTTTAAATATGTACATTTTCTTTATTCAAAATTAAAATCAACAAATTTACAAAAAGTATACTTAAACAATATTTAGTCCAATTCATAAAAAGAAAATGAATAAAAAAAAAAACCAACAACGAAAATGAACTTAAATTATTATGTGGCGATGAAAAAGAAAATTCCCGCGACAAATAAAATAGTTTTTTTTTTGTATCTATCACAAAACGCATGGGAAAATCTGGGTGATGAAAAACTTTAAAAAAAAAAGTGAAAAACAAAAGGGAAACAGAAAACGTATTCAGCAAATCAACTTCAAAATTGGTTTTAAATTTGTGTAATTACGTTTTCATCATCATCATAGTCAGTCAGAGTCATAGTGTGTCCGGTTTTTCTGTTTTTTTTTTTTTTTGTTTTTGATTGGGGGGAAAATAATTCGTCGAAAATATTTTCTATCTTTTTTTCGGTTCGGTTAGGTTTCGGCTATGACCTGAGCTGGACGGCGTAAGTGTATGCGGTGCCAATACACGCGGACAAATTTCGGGGAAAATTTTGTTTTAACAATATTTCTAATTTATCCTTTTTCTTTTTTGTTTTGATCTAGCCTAGATACTTGAAATATTTTTTCCCTCTGGGCGATAGTTTTGTATCCTTTAGATGTTTTATTTTTTTCATCTACGATTACTTCTCAAATTTTTTCTGGACTTCAAGGCACACACATTTGCCTTCTCGGGATCAGTCTCGCTATTCTTCCGATTTCTTATTTCTCATTTCTTGTTTTTTGTTTGTCTGTGATTTAGTGTGAAACTTAAGTTTAATTTTGTTTGATTTTTTTTTCATTATCGCACCTAATTCATGTTTGCAAGACTTTGAACATAGATTTTTAGATTTTTGTTATTTTTGGTTGATGATCGGGTTGAGAACACACATAACAATGGGCCGGATCGGTTTGATGGTCGGTGTTTTTTGGTTCTTTCGAGTCGGGTCGGAGATGTTCTTTAGAGTATAATTGAAATAACTTTCAACGAATCTATATGGTGCTGGCGTTTGCCTCGATCGGCGACGACGGGTGGCAAGTGAGCGAAGGAGAAAATATGTCACAACATTTTAAATTTTAGCACTTTGAAAACTCGTGAACTTTATCATGACAAAACCGAAATGTTCTTGAAACTTGGGGCACTGACTTTCAGAGTGGTGGGGCGGATCACACAAAACACCGGCGGCGGTGGCGATCTTATCACTTTGAACGCACTTTGAATTTATCGGACTGCGATTCGATAGTTTTCTATATTTTCATTTATTTATTTATTTTCAACCCCGCCAAACTGTCCATTACTATTTTTTTTTCGGAAATCGTTATTTCCGAAAGAGATGGTAAAAATTCCCCCCGAAAAAAAATTCAATCACCGAAATTAAACTATGGTTCGCGTTAACTATATTTCAAGAGATAAACTAACATCCTGACAGGATGATGTCTTGAATCGTTCTGCATGCGTTCGAATTTTAATGTAATTTTAAGACACTCACTGCATGGGTAGTAACCCGGGTGGTGGTACCCACGGCACACGATTCAACCACTCTCTTTCGCGTTTTCTTCCAAGAAATACACTGAAGTACACACACACACAGTCCCTCCCCCTACATTGCTCGCGGCGCGCGATTAATCGACACAATAAAACAAAAAATCGTAAGACACACGAAATATAAAATAAACCGGGAAAAATCTACACACGACCGACGAGAAACGACTAACGCGACTCTCGAAGAGTACGACACGGACAATATAAGAAAACTGACTACAAGGACGCGAGGACAATGGGAAAGCGCCAGCAAGTTTTCGTGAAAAAAAAACCCAACGACAACGACCATAGGAACAACGACAAGGACGACCACGACGACGATGATGATGATAGCGCGTTTCAAAAAATAAGGCGTCGACTATAAGAGGACTTGCTCGAAGGATACCCCCTCTCTCGCTCGTTTTTTTTTTGTTTCAAAAATATTCCGTGAAATAAGAAACACACCGAGGCGGCGAAGAAGAAGAAAAATCGCCGTTCTCTCTCTCGGTGTGTCCACCCCCGGCCCGGCACGGCCGTCCGTCCGTCCGTCACCACCGACGTCGACGAAGACGACAACGACTAACCGTCGCAGAATGAAAAAGAAAATACGCTGTCCAAGAAAAAGAAAGCAGGAAAGAAAAATTTTCTCCAGAAAAGTATATATATTTAAACGACGTCCTTCTAGTCGTGAAAAAAATTCAACCCTCCTCTCTATGTTTTCATCAAATCTTTAGTTGAATCCTGTCTCGCTCTCTCTCTCTCAAGGAGATCTAACGAAAGACGCACATCGCAGCACGAAGGCAGACAATATACAAGACACGGAGAAAAAAAATACAAATGCCGTATCGGGGGAAGAGAAAAGGATATATTATCCGTGCCAAGAGAAAAAAAGAACGGGCCAGTGGAAAAAAAATGGGTGGGATAAAAACCAAACTGGAAGTCTCCTTTCCCTCGAATACACATACAAAAGAAACACACAAAATACAAAAAAAAAAACAGTCCTCCTCGAAGGAGCAGGACGATAAAAAAACCCGTACATATTCTTTTTCACCGTCGTCCTCGTCGGCATCATCTTCACAATCGTGTTGTTGTTGTTAGTTCTCCGTTCGTCGTCGTCTTGTGTGCCGAGAAAGCGGAGCGGGAAAAAAACATCCCTTTTTCAAATGTATATATTGTATATATGTATATATGCAAGAACTAGACGGGAGGGAGAGGACTCATATATGAAAAGAAATGCAAAAGGATAAAAAGAGACTACACACGTAAACGTATATCTATCACTGGCAGAGTATCCTTCCAACTTACACTATACACACAATTTTTATGTACGAATAGCCTTGGACGAATCTATATATACATATATATCCTTTCTATAATAGGGGGACTATATGGGAAGTCTGAAAAAACAAACGCCGAGAAACGAGCGAACCCCTGGAAAAAAACGCACACGCCATCAAACCGTAGTGGCCGTGCGAATAGGAATGGAATGAGCCTGCAGAGCTGAAAAGGGGACACACGTGAATATAACACAAAACGAATTAACCAAACGAACGTTATAGGAAAAAAAAACCCTAACACCAAGAAATAGAAAGGAATGAACCAACCACCAACTACTAAACCCACAGTCACCCTCTCTCTATCCCTATATCCTGCTGCGTTTCCCTGTTCGTCCTCATCGGGATGTACGTGAGTACAGTGGTTGTGTTTGAATATTTCTTGAAGAAGGCTCACATTGCTTCGGCTTGCCTTTGAACTGTACACGTTGTGGGGGAGTGGACGAAAGCTTCGACGACTACGAATCGTCCAGGATACACTTGCGTTTTTTGCCTTTGCAGTCAACGAAATAGTCCATCGTCGTCGTTTGTTCCGTCTTTCTTTTCGTTCGGAGTTCTTTCCGAGGACCCGTTGTTGCTGTTGCTGCAGCTCGTGCCTTCTTCTGCATGTCCTTCGTGGACATTGTTATCTACCGTTTCATTCTTGCGCGCAGAACATACCAAATACCCATGGGTCTTGGTCTTGGTCTCTTGGCAAAAAGAGAGAGTCCTTTCGGTCGACGACGTGGAAAAATAATATCATATCATTTTCGGTGCGCCCCACCATTTTTCCCCCGGACGACGCGACTTACGGACTGTGTTTTCCCTCAACATTACAGTATATTTTGTCCCGAAGCGCTGGAAACCGATCGGGCCGCCGGTCGCTGCCGCCGGCCGGTCCGAAGAAGGTGTATAGAGCGACACGTACATTTGACGATTGTCGGGAAGAAGCAAGAAAACCGGATTAAAAGAAAAATCTAGGTAAATTGAAAAAAAAGGACACAGACGACATCGGGAACTACACAAGAAAACGAAATAGCGAGAGAGAGGTTCTATCTTGCTTCTAATGTATACATCTATCTGAGAAGGCTAGGCAAGGACGATATGATGTCAACCAGGCCACCAGGAGGACGATTCATTCTATGTAATAGTACGTGTCCTCCTCTTCCCCCCCCTAACCCCTGTAATGGTCCTGATCTTTTCGTCCCGTTTCGTCTGTCCGTCTTATTCTTTTTCTTTTCCACCTCCTGTGCGCCTGCTTCTGTTTTTTTTCCTCTTCGCCGGTTAGTCCTTTTACACGGACCGAAAGAAATCTCAACTATTGCTTGGTCATTTTGAACGGACAGTGTATGTGGTGCCATCTCTTTTTGGTCCACGAAGGAGGAGGAAGTACACCACACGCCGGTAGGGATAATAGTGTGGCACGGAAAGCGCTACAGGATTGAATGTGTGGTGTTTTTTTTAGGGGGCGGCTAAACGGGCCAAAGCAACTATTCTCTTGTCTCGTCCTTGCTTCGCGCTGACATTAAGTCTGTGATGCGGGCAGAATACGGAAGACATGTAACTGATAAGACGATGGAAAGAAGCGCGCTCTGATATCCTGGCATAGAGTGGGCTACGAAATGTTACGAGATTGACTGATAAGCGGCGCGTATCGGACGCCAAATGATGAGGATAATATGAGAGTTTGTTTTGCGAGTTTTTGTTTTGTTATTTTGAGAGTCTCACCAAAATCAGGTAGATCGCAGTCCCCGTTGTTGTGAAGTGCTCGTTGATGTTTTCTTCTAAAAAAAAAAATAAAGAGACTGATGCATTTCGGACATTGTGAATGCACATTCTGGAATCCACAAAAAAATCAAGTCTCTCTCTTTCTCAATTGCCCTAACCCCTTGTGGGGCATAGCGCGTCAACTATTGCATGTGGCCCAGTTGACGTTTCTCGGCATAGACTGGTTTCGGAGAATGCAGTTGCCAGCATGCACCTCCTGCACATTTATGGCCACGAACGTCGTCGCGGACGGGATTCGAACCCCAAACGCCGGTAGTCAAACATGAGTCTGATGCCTCAACACATTGCGCTACCGGTCGCACTATAAAAAATCCATAAAAAAATCAAGTAACTCGTGCAAAATATTTGTTGGTTTTTGTGCCATTTTTTTGTTATCTCTGAATTCGAGAATGTGCTTTATTGTCCGAAATGCGCATTTGTCTCCCGAAAATGAGCAATCACCGGTAAAAAAAAATGCCTGCTCAGTTTTTTTTTGCACCGTTATAATGTGCCGTTATAAACAGCAGGCGATGATAACATCAACGACGATGACGACGAAAGTATCCTGGAGCGTTCTTTCGCATCTCCGCTATAGTTGTCAAATGAACCGTCGAGTGGCTACTAAGGACATCGCGAAATGGACTAGCACAACTACCGGTCCGACGACGACGACGATAGATTTCATTCATGACCATATCCTTCGCGACTACTCATGCTTTGGCAACAAGACCGCCTAGATCCTCGTTTTTCTCAAACACCAAAAAAAGTAGCACATTAAATATCCTCTTCCAAGTTTTTCTACCCCTTTCGAAAAGAAACACGAACCGGCGCGCTTATATTGTAAAAAAAATATCGCGCAAGGACCAACACTTCTGTCGCATGTTTGCATCCCTTGTAGTCCTTGTTATTAATATTATTGTCATAGTGAGCGGACGAAAGGACCGACACTATATATTCTTTTCTTTTTCTTATATTTCAATTCCACGTGAAGGAGTTGAACGATGGGTGGAAAAAGGACGCACAAAGATTCTCATTTCCTATATATATAAAAAAAACTGTACTTTCCCCTATCCTTTCGTGTCCGACCGCGGTTGTGTGCTGTGTTTGTTGTCTTCTTGATACTATCGTATTATTGTTGAACCGTCTTGGAATGATTTCTTCTTTCTCGTCTCTTTGGATTTCGTGGACTCGACTTTCATTCCATTCTCGACCGTCGACCAGGACGTACACTAAAAGTAATGATATCAGATGGCAGAGAAAAATGTGCTCGCGAGCATTGGCCTGGCCGCCTGGCTGCTGGAAAATTTGCTGGTTAAGTCGAAAGGATCTATGCGCTCCTTGGCGTTGTTCCGTTGTCCGTCCTCCTTTTCGTGTCGTAATGCAAAACAAAAAAACAGCAGTACGGAGGACTCAACTCCAATACGTGTGAGTGGTCAGTTTTTTTTTGTCTTCTGCGAAAACCACCCCCTCCTCTCGGAGGAGGACACAAAACACGGAAAAATTAGGCGTTAAATTTTTTCTTTGTTGCGCTCATTTTCGATATTTCTTTCTGTCGGCCGCGGGTCTTTGGTATCGTCCTTTTCGCTCACAGGCTCAAGAAAGGAGTGTAGAAAGTTTACGGGCACTACAATATTTCTTCTTTGGTTTGTTTTCTGTTTTTTGTTTGTTCTGTTCACCATGCCCCTTCGGGGGCGGAGAACCATCCGAGAACACTATAGCACATTGCTGGAAGGAATCCGACGAAGAAACAGGACAATATATGAGTCCACTTTCTCTGGCTCTAGTCTATGCTGCCTGGTTGCAATTTTTTCAGTTTTTTTTTGCCACGGCCCCAGACACATCTTCGTATTGCGCCCGATGGACGAAAAAGAAATTTACCATACGGACCGGAGCGGATACATAAGGACATTCGTACGTCGCGTGGTCGTGTCGTCGTCAGCGAACGAAATGAGGACACCGAAGGTGCCTTTTTTCCCATTGACCATTGGTTGGATTTGCTCTCAATAATGAGGACAATTTCTTTGGAGTGCCACCGGTTGGCTGGAAAAAAATTCTTGTTGGAAAGTATAGACCAGAGCGCTGTCGTTTGTATCCGTACTGTGTAGGGTTTGTTTGCAAGGAAGGCGAATCGAAGAGTTTGTACTTTTTTATGGTTTGTTGGTGATTGGGCCCCAAGCCATCCTTTTGTTTTGTACATGTACACACAACTTTCGTGAAGGACGAATACTTTTTGTGTATGATATTTTTTGGTTGGTTGTTTTTGGGCGTCGATTGCGGTCGAATTGGTAGAAGGATTATTTTCCTTTTCGAATCATATCTTCTGAAAAATTGTGCATGAAACATTTGGCGCCCACCGTGGGGTGATTCGAATAAAAGAGCCCCATCACCACTGTTAGGTTAGGTTAGGTACAGGGGCTGCCGTGATGTGTCACAGCACACTTAGACCAACATTGGGTCCATTGTGGTACCACCGCTATCACCTTCACTCGAACCTACGTATCAAACCAGCCTGTGCTGGCGATGTAACGATTGAGCCGTGTGGCGGTCATATCCTTAAGGTCAACCAGATCGTTGAAAACCCATGAGCCCAGAAACATTCTTCTCCTACCAATGACAGAGAAGATGTAGAACTCCTACAGAAGTCGTGGTGAGGAAGATGTAGTCTCCTGGCACGCTCCCCTATTGGGCAGTGCCCTGTATGATAACTCCTACTACCCTGCCAATGTGCTTCCTGTGCAACGACAGCAGTGTGACAGAACGGTGGGGATCAATTTTCGGCCAAATCATCCTTGTCGTTTGGCACGTATTGCCGCAGAGTCATCTGACATTAGCCCTATCCAAGGCAGCGGTCTTAATCGCCAATTTCCACAGAGTAAATGGCAACCTTATATCTTTGCGGCTTTCATCAACCGCTCCAGTTGTCCCCTCTCGGGCCAACTCATCTGCCTTGCAGTTACTCGCAAAGCCACTGTGGCTCGGAATCCAACAGAGGGTAATATTGAAGGAGCCAGCCATCTCTGCGAGTGCTAGGCGACAGCTCGCGATAGTTTTGAATGTCTTCAAAACAGATTCGAGTGAGCGAATCGCCGCCTGACTATCCGTATAAATAGTTATGTTCTTCACAGTAATGACGTGACTGCCTAACAGAGCTTCCGAGATAGCCGAAACCTCCGCCTGTAGGATACTGCAAAAGTCCGGGAGACCGAATGATAGGTTAATCCCCAGTCCCTCCGAGTATATGCCTATCCCGACCCCGTCGTCGATCTTAGACGCATCTGTATAGATGACCATGGGTTGGGTGGTGGAGGCCGCGTCTCCTACCCATTGACTCCTCGACGGAATGCGACTAGTGTAGTTCTTGCCAAATTGATATTTGGGAGAAATGTAGTCCGTCTCGCTTAGGAGATTCAGATTGTCAAGTACACACTCAGCGCACGCCACTGACCCGTCTCGCGAAGTCGTAGAGCCGTGTTTGCCGCCAGGGTTACATCTACTTCTTTTTATTGTAGTCTGATTGTCACAAAGTGTGAATTAAGACAGGCTCAAATAGTACTGCGCGGCTGCCATAAAAAGGGAGGCTCAAGATATCCTTAAATGGTTAAATCCAGATGATCCGATGAACTCATATCAATTCCACAACATTTCCCTCGACACACTTATCGCATTGAATACACTTCATTTCGCACGACCATCCCCATCGAGTCGTTTGTTGTATTGCTCGCTGTATCCCTGTACACACACTTTTTCCCACATTCATCGCCGTTCCACACGCGAATTCGTTGATATACTCCAAATTTTTGGGCTATTTTTTTTTCATATGATTTCCTTCCACGAAATAGTGTAGTTCGCATACGGGCCAAAATGCAATTGGGGGGCGGCCATGCTATCGCGTTGTTGGAAAAGGATGTGTGTGTTGGCGTGCTTCTCCCGAAAAATTATTATTCCCACAAGAAAAATATGTGCCAGCAGCACTAAAAGGTGCCGCGCATAGTTTGACGCTCTAAAAAATTTTGCGCGCTATGTATAACACGCGAACGTGCGATATTGGGAGAAATACGACGATGACACCGCTCCCCTTCGCCCCATCCTTCCATAGGATGAGACACTTGGAACCTTGTACTGTAGGGCGAGAACTGAACCATATCAGGGTAGCAGAGGAGGAGGCGAACCACCAAATAGGGCGCAACAGAAGTGAATAGTGTGGTCCCGAACTTGTGACTTTTGTTTGTAAATAGTGTAAATATGGTTACATGGCGCGCTTAAACGCCAACAAGTTGTTGAGCTGTCGCGACACGAGACACTGTCAGAGCATACAGAAAGGATATATGGAGAAAGACTCGACCGTGTGCCGTCAAGTGTATAGATGTAAAAGGCGGGAAGGTAGGCGGGTTTCGGAAAAAAATCAACAGTTGCCCCAAAATTAAGCATGTAGAACTTATATGTCCTTTGATATATACTTGGCAGTGTTAAAAGTCTTTGAAAATTTTGGCTAGGCTGGAGCTAGACTGCAGACAGGGTGTTCATGAATCAATACCGATATCCTTGAAAATCGAATTGAATCCTGGCTATATTTATACTGATGATCCTTAACAATTTCGCATGGATTAAGGAGCTTCTCACTCTCTCTGTAAAGACAGCGTGTGGTTGAAGCACGAAACTAAGCGCATTGAATCGATGATGACGACAAGGACGAGTCTACGGATGACAACAGATGCGACCGAAGAAAGTAATGCTGGCACAAAATGCCGAAAAGAAAAGTGAAAGTTTCCTTTCATCCTTCCAAAAGTGCGGATGATGCATGTATGCAACATGCAATGTGCAGTCGTATAACTGTACATAATATAGTGAGTGCCCTCTGTTAAAAAATCCTTGTCGTCGGTTGTGCAGCAACAGAAGTCAGTGGCTTGTCTCTGTTCCGCACACACTTGAAGGTCGCAATTTTTCGGAAACCGCCAAAGATTTCGCGGGAATCTTTCGCCACACACAAGGACGCGAGAAGACGCGCGACGCCCGGGGCTAGAGAGGGTTGTGAATGCTATTTTAGACAGCGGATAGACAACCGACGACTAATGAACTATCGGTGGCCCCACATTGGGCGCCATAGTTGCATCTGCTGTTGCTACTGTGCCATGTCGCGAACAACGCAGATAGGGGTGTACCTCTATATTTATAATTTTTTTTTCTGCGTGACACAGTTTCAGAAAGCCGCGTCCCCCCTATCTTCCTAGAGGAATTTTGTCGTGGCTGTCGCCGTTTTCGTTGTCGTCGTCATTGTCTATAAGTCCTTGCCGCCACCCCCTCGCTCCACCCGTTGTTGTTGTTGTCTAAAGGATATGATTATTCAGAAATTAGTAGCGTGTGTTATTCACACATTTATCTTACCACACACCATTTTGTGTATATAAAATGTCGCAGGATGGTATATATGCGAGATACATAGATACTTTCGAGTACAAACCAAACAAGGTTGATTCTTTTGAAGTTTTCGCGCGACGCGACGTTTTGACTTTGTAAGGAACTTTGTAACGGATTCAACTCAATCACGAAGCATATTATTTCTGCAATAGTGGTTTCGTTGTATATATGTATATTTAATTATTTGATATTTATCAATTGTAGATACTTGTTGAGTATCAGAGGTTTGAGGAATGTGCTCTGAATCGCAGAGAGATCAGCTTGCCGGACCGATGTGTTCCAGCATCATCAGTCCAAAGGTGCAGCCCCTGTAATGAACCATGATCTGATAGTGCTGCTCCCACCGGCAGATCGAAGCAGCACCTGATGAGTAGTGATCTGTTGGTGGTGCGAAACCAGAGGCCGAGGGTCGCATTACACCCGGACCCAGATTCGACCGCGTGGGCGTCTCATCCGTCCGCCAGCCATTCCATCCTTATCGACTATATTTTTTTTCATTCCCCATTTTTACCTCCCCTGTTTGTGTTGTCTTCCCCAGGCCTATGAATTTTTGTTAATACGTAAAGGACAGGGGCGACGAGCGGCGAAAATCCCGCACACGTCTCCCGAACTGAGCTACAGCAAGCATAGGCCGTTGCTTAGCTCGTTGAGGGACTTTTTTCTTCGCCAGATGGCACGGCCCGCCCTTCACGGTTATATGCTACCTTAGGCTCCGTCCCCATGGGTATCTTTGGATGCTTACCAAACCGTCCGTTACACCCCTCAAGGGATCTGTATTTTTTTTCAGAGCCTTGCAAGAAAACCGCTTAACAAGAGCAGTGTTTACTCACTCGCCTTAACCCTTTGTGGGGCATATAGCGTGTCAACTGTTTCATGTGGCCCAGTTGACGTTTCGTTGGCATAAACTAGTTTCGGAGAATGCAGTTGCCTGGCATGCACCTCCTGCTCCCCCATTTAGGGGAGATGCTGTGGCTTATTGTACGGCCCCGACCCACAGAGGGGAGACAACACAAACATCCATGGACACGAAAATTGTCGTGGACGGGATTCGTCGAACGCGAAACGCCGGTAGTCAGACATGAGATTGATGTCTCTACGCACTGAGCTACCGGTCGCCCGTAGAGCTGTCTTACCCCACTGATTTAGTTGTAAAACACAAACGAAAAAAAAATTTACTATGAACAATCGCTATTTTTATTCGACGAAGCGTTATTTTGATGTGGTTCAATTTAAAATTTGCGCTAATCATATTAAAAGACTATTAGGCCGGCCGCATCTTGGACGTAGGCAGGGCAGGGCAGCGCTGCTGCGCTGCGCTGCCCTGCCTACGTCTAAGATGCGGCCGGCCTTAATGGCAAAAATAAAACTAAAAGGGTCATCGACACTACAAAAAATATTTACAACAACATCATCCATACCTATGTCTACACACAAATCCTGTACTCTCTATTGGTGAAATCATTACATCGCAGCCGGTGCATTGGTGTAACAGTTGGCCTCATTGCACTTTTCTCAACTGTTTCACCAATAATTCCACCAGCCACTCGCCTTACTACATCTACGTAACATATTTTCCACGTATGACTCACCTGAATTTCATTCACCAACTTTTCATTGTTGAATTTCGTATCGATCTGATCGCTACCACTGCCAACACCACCGGGCGTTAGAGATTGCGGTGGATGATTTTGTTGTTGTGATTGTTGCAAATTATTACTGACCATCAATGCCGTTGATGTATTGTCAGGATTCACCAATGATTGCTGTTGCTGCTGCTGCTGATTTTGTTGTTGTTGTTGCATGTGTTGTTGCTGCTGTTGAATTTGCATATTGAGCACGGATGTCGATGAATTCATCGGGTTGCCCAAATGATCGCCATTATTCACCGCCGAACTGGAATTTTGATGTTGTTGGTGAAGATGTTGCAAGTGATGGTGTAAACTATTGGCAACACCCGATGATAGAATTGAATTGTTCGCGATCGACGCGACAATTGAATTGTTCGTTTGTTGTGACGACTGTTGGCATGTTGGTGAAAGAGACGATGATGAGGCCGATGGTTGGTTCGGAACACCAACACCGTTGGTCGTTGATGCTGCCGCCGACGGTGTCGTTGGCGTATCGGAATTATGTTGTGAATTGTTACTATTACCACTCGAATGATTGTTTGTCGGGGCATTACTATTATTATTGTTGTTATGATTATTATTACTAATTAGATTTGTAGTATTCAATAGAAGATTTGTTCCTCCACCGCCACCACCACCACCGCCGCCACTGCCTATTAGAGGTGGACCGCGAGCTTGCCAAAAATCGGTGTTCATTTTAAACAGCGAGCGACTTGTTACGGCCGACGATTGTTGCTGGTGATGCTGTTGATGTTGTTGATGTTGGTGTGGATGAACATCGGTGGTCATTTGATGTTGGGGTGGTATTTGCAATGTGAGCGGTGTTGAGCGCAAATCAAGTGCCGAATCCGCCGTGGAAATTTTGAATGTATTGTTGAGCCACTTTCGTACAAAATGATCAGTTTGCTCCACTTTTATACTAGTCTCGAAGAAATTCGACTGATGATGCGGATTGAAAAATTGCGAATGCGTGAATTGTTCCAGATTTTCAGATTTATCGGAAAATTCCGAAGCCGAAAAAATCGCCACGATTCGAGCCGAGCGCGCCTCGAGGCCGCCGTTGATCCTTGTGTGTGAAAAGCGGGGACGTGGATCGGATCGCTGCGTGGGAAGAGCTATGCACTCTGCGGGCGGGCGGGCGCGCAAAGGTTGTGCGTTTTTTTTTATCAACGGTTACCCCCACGAATAAATTAAAGATTGTGTGTAGTATTACTAATATTGCACAGATGCTTTCACAATCGTTTCATAAAATGTTCCTTTGTGTGGTGTGGTTGGTTGGTGTCGACTTTTTAGGCTTTTCCTTCGCCTGTTTTTTTTTCTGGGTCAACACAGTCACTCTGGTGTATGCACCCGCAGTTTTGTCGTATCGTTTGGAGTTTCGCTTTTGCGGGCCGTGTGTCAGAAATGGAATAAACTTCTTGTTTTTGGCAAAATATCAGGTTATACGGAAGACAGATACAGATGCTTCTTCTCTATTGTGTTACAGCTCTTCTGTTCAATAAAATTCTCTAACCAGGTACACAGGTAATTTTAGGTTTTGCCCTTGGCGATTATTACACACTCGACTCAAATTAACGCACGAATTATTTTACACTTCGTGTGCTTTTTTTTCTCGTTTCAACACACACGCACTCACGCACTTAGATTAAAATTCTCAAAACTAAAAACCCGCGTTCCTCTTCTTTTTGGAATGATTTATACAATTTTTATATACACACTTTTGGATTAAAATATATTTTATGAAAAATCCCGTGTAAATTATTGTATAAGTAACATAAGGATATATGGAAGAACCACGGATGATTTCAGTTTACGCAAAAAAAGACTCCGTCTTTTTTTCTTGTAATTAAAAATTCAGATTTAAATTGCACTCACGAAAAAATAGGGGGAAAAAATGCGGTATCCAGACGAAATGGCGAAAAAGGACGCAATTTTTGAAAATTAAGATCCTTTGGCTTGATTCGGTTATCAGGCGCGCGTAGATATAATTTTGGCGGCGATTTTAGTGCGTGTTGAAAATTATTGTCGTCAACGGAAAAATATTTTTGCTAATGCAAATGGTGTCAGCTTGGGCTTGTTACGTTCGTTTTCGAGGACGATAGATGTTGTTGCGATAATTCGCGGCTTTCTTTTACCAGGACGTTTCTGAAACAAAAAAGGATAAGAAAAGATTTTTTTGTTTTGTTAATTTGGATCTGTAGTGTGAAAGTAAAGCAATAGAAAAATAAAAAGCAATAAAGGACCTAGGGCATGGGACTTTTCGTTGCAAAGTTGATCATCTCTAGACCCCACATTGAGCGCCATAAATTTCGCAACAAATTAATTTCGTGTTTTAATCCAGAGATGCGTTAATTTGGATCTGTAGTGTGAAAGTAAAGCAATAGAAAAGTAAAAAGCAATAAAGGACCTAGGGCATGGGACTTTTCGTTGCAAAGTTGATCATCTCCAGACCCCACATTGAGCGCCATAAATTTCGCAATAAATTAATTTCGTGTTTTAATCCAGAGATGCGAATTACAGCGAATTCGGAGAGTTGTCAATGAAATCAACGTGAAAAATTATTTTTTGATGATCTCTAGACCCCACATTGAGCGCCATAAATTTCACAACAAATTAATTTCGTATTTTAATCCAGAGATGCGAATTATTGTAAATTCGAAGAGTTGTCAATGGAATTAACGTGAAAAATTATTTTTTTTTTGTGAACTACTGACGTTTTGCATACTCGCATGCCCGCCTATTTGTTTTCAGCGCCCAGTCGCGCGGCAAAGCATGAGTCCAGGACTTTGAGATAGAAAAAAAAGTTTTATTCGTACACACAGGTTAGAAGAGAGTAGAGGATGATAACTCTAATCTCAAGTTCGTGCGGCGTCCCACATTGGGCGCCATAATTTTCATAAGGAATTTTTTTTTAATGAATTCTTTTAACCATAATTTCATTGTTTTTGTTGGGCATTTTGGTGTCTTCTGGCTTTTTTTTGGTTCTTGTTTTTTTGATTTTAATCAGAAACTTTCACCAATTAGGTATAGACACCTCAAATCGCCCGTACAATGTTCAGTCATAAAAAAAAATCACAGACACTTGAGTAATCCAATAAAAAACTAAATCCGACACCCTTTTAATAAATTTAAAAAATCTCAAAATCAAATGCCCGCCAATCGCATCCTAAAATTAATTTTTCTATATTTTTTTCTGTGCATCACAATCACACATATCTGGTCAACTTATTCCGCGCGCGGGTTTCATATTTCATCAGTACACACATTATTTTTGAGTGTGTGTCCCTTTAAGATCCGTATGTCCTTGACAATCACAACCCGAATCCTCCTAAAAACATTCTTCCCGGCGCGCGAAAGGGTTACTACTCTCAAATTTATTATTTTCTTTGATTCTATTGTTTTTTTTGTCGTTCTGTGGTCTGACTGTTTTGATTTCGGGTACTCTTGCAATTGTGTTCACACAAGACCGGTTTCCGGGCATATCCCTTAAGTTTTACAACAGTCCAACACTCTCGTTGTCGTCGTCCTTATCCATTGTCTGATCGACCAAAAAGTGCCAATGCTTTTCCGTTGACAGTCAAGCTTCAACTGGTTTTCCGCGGCAACAATTTAACCGCTAAAACGAATAAGACGATGACGACGACGACGAGCACGACACACCGACTAAAAAAAAAATTAAAATAAACACAAAAAACAGGAAGAAGGAAAAGCATTTTCTCAACTGTTATCCCTTTTCCGTTTATATGGGCTGCGTTTTGGTCTTTTTCTTTTTTCGTATTTAGTGTCTTTGAATGTCGCGGCGCTGCCCCCAGATGCATGTTAACACGCTCGAGGAGGTGCCCGCGCGATTATCGGGTGTTTGGAGATTATAGTGGTGTGCCGAATTATAAGGATACGAAGAGTAGCATATTCGCCAATGTCCATTCCGGTAGGTCAGGTATTAATTCGGGGGGTTGGTTGGTGCTCGTGCACATGGGTACTATGCACTCTCTCTCACTCGTCGCCTTGCACTGCACAAGGGACCTCTAGTGCGGGGCTGTTCACTTTTTAATGTGTGCATCACTGAATCATTTTGATCGGAGCAAATCACTGACCGTTACAAAAAATGGGTAGATTTGTATGTGTCCACAGGACGTGGATTAGTTTTTATGTGTCAGGACAGGACATGGCCAGCGCCGCCACTCTGTATAATTGTTTTACAGAGTGCGGGTGCTTAAAGTCAGAGTGATGGGTCCTCCGGCCGCCAAGGGGCCTCAGGCCGTAGAGTCAGAACAACACAACAGAGCGCCCGTTAGGTGATTGGCAACGTTCTCATCCATAAAGGATGTCACTATCCTCTGTTTTAGCAGAAGTTATTTTTTTTTAATTATATTTTAACAAGATGATATACCTTTTAAGAATTTGCGCTATTTTTTATTTTAATTTTTTTTTTCAATATTGCACAATATTTACACACAAAATCTTGACAAAACGTTGGATAATTACGAATCGCGCGCTGAAAATTCTTATTTTGATTTTTTTTTTCCAAAACTGATTCTTCCTCTTTTAAATTTTCCCGTTTGAAATATTATTCGCGCAACGTTTTGACTGGATCGTGTGGGACATTTGAAAATTATTTTATTTTTTTATCTTTTTTTTTTTGGTTAATCAAAAATTATACACACAAAACACACACGCACTTGAAAGCGCGAACTTGTTATTTTCTCGCGCGACAACGACAACGACGACGATCAAATCTACTAGCGAAATAATTTTTCGAATTCAGCGTATAATATTCCTTCTTCGGGGGATGTAATCCAGCGTGATACAAAGTCAAAACTGTTTTGAAACGTGAATGGGTACAACGTCTTAAACATATCGGTTTATAGGTCGGCACGGGGTCGGTGCTTTCTTTGACGGGACGGGGGTGTGTTTGCATTCATGTCTTCGCTGCTGTGTGGTGTCCTCGCTATGAACCGTTTCCCACAAGGAGGGGGGGCGGCGGCGAGGCGGCGGGTGAATCGCGCGCTAAAAGATGCGAAATTCACACTCGCTATAGCCTCGCACCCACCCCGGGTCCCTCGCGCGCGCCAATATTCTGTCTTATTGGGAATATATCTCTCGCGCGCGCGGCGGGTGGACCACCTCTCTCTCTATAAAGGATATCTTCTTCCACCCAAGAAAATTTTCTCTGTGCGCTCGCTCCTATCTTTCTATTTTATGTATATGGCATGTCCTCCTTCCCAAGAAAGCAAAGTACAGAAGAAAAAAAAATCTATCACATCAATCTCCTTACCCGAGTTAGTCTCTCTTCATAATTACACGCGCACACACACAAACGCACACACCGAAAACACTTTTGTGCCTCTCCGGAATATATCTTGGGCTAAACAGGAAGAAATGTTCCTTATGACTTGATCGCAGGACTCTCTGTGTGCCGTGGATACTATACACACACACACTCTATACACAAATCACAACGTGTTTCTGCCGAATGGCGACAGGACGAGAAATGCGAGACAAGGGAAAGAGGGTGACGGAGGGGGGCATGGAGGTGAACTTCCATATAATGGAAGAAAGTGGGTGCATAACGGCACATCTTCGAAGAAGGATCTGAGAAACTTGGTTGTGATTCTCGCCACAATGATGTGGGGAAATATGGGAAAATCGCTTGCACATCAGCGGGAGGACAATCAAGAATCGCCACATTGCTTTCACATTACACACAGAGCTCAAAACCACCCCCTCGATTTAAGTTGACATCCGTCCCGACCCGGCCCCCGCACCCCTGCAAAATATCGTACTTTATATTTCCAAAGGACATACACAAGACATTTTCCTTGCCAGCATTTTACTCTCTCCCATACTCGCCTATATACTTGAACAAGGATTACAGGAATAGTCAGCCAGCCAGCCAGCCAGGACTCCCCCTCTGAAAATCCTGCGAATTCGCCTCGCTGGGTGATTGTGTGATTGAAAAGCGCGAAAGGACGAAACGCATTGGCGAAGAGATGGCGGCATGGCGCGCTAACTTTTCGTTTGTGTGATGTTCTGAGCGAGTTTCTTAAAAGCTAGGATACAAACTTCTTGTGTCGCCCCCTGTATGTGTATAGTGGCAGCAACGTCTTGAAGATTTTCCAAAGAAAATCATCCAGGGGTGGGGGTGAAGAAAAGCTCTTTCTCGACATTTTTCTCTTAAACGTGCGATACGTTTTCCATAAAACGCGGACGCCTCAAGGAAAATCTCTTGCAAAAGCTTCCCTAGGTAGGTCTTGGAAGAAGGTACATATACTTGCGTTTAAAGAGAGAGTTGTTGCAAGGCGACCTCCCCTTGCGGAACATACATAATAATTGAGGTTGTATCAAGTGTATAAGGAGGACATTAAGTGTTCCTCTCCTTTTGACCAACGAGGTAACTTAACGTGTGCATTACATGTTACAACAATGTGTCGTCGTCGTTGTCGTCGTCCGTCGTTGCGGCTATAAATGATGGTCAAAGGACGAGGTCATCATCGCATATCTTGTGTGTTGAAATTTGTGCAATGTATATTGTTGTCGTTGGTGGTGGTGGTGGTAGTTTCTGTTTTTTTTTGCCGTGTGAAATTTACTGAATTTCTGTGGTGTTTGATTTGATTTTTAGGAATATTTGGAGCGCCCATCGCGCCCTCCCCTCCTCAAAAAAGGATATTTTGTATATGAGACGTATACTGCAATTGAGATTATTTAGGGATCTTATTTTGGTGATTCGTGACACAGTGTTTTCTTTATTATTATTTTTTTGTAAAGGTTAACGGATACTATTATGTAGGCGCTACTTTGTAAATGGGAGAGTTAAAAATTGAACATAAAAATTTCATCATCATACGATGATTTTTTTTTTGACGTGACAACTTTTTACCTTTTTTTCTGACGTGATAAGTCCGTACAACTTTTTTTCGCGTGACAACTTCTTACATGCTTTTTTTGACGTGAGAACTTCTTACGATTTTTCTTTGACGTGACAACTTCTTCCGATTTTCGTTTTTTGACGTGAGAGTTTTGTACGGTTTTTCTTTTGACGTGAGAGCTTCTTACGATTTTTCTATTTGCCGTGAGAGCTTTATACGATTTTTTTTAACGTGAGAACTTCTTACGATTTTTCTTTTTTGATGTAAGAACGTTGTACGATTTTTTTTTTCGACGTGATAACTTCTTCCGATTTTTCTTTTTTGACGTGAGAGCTTTGTACGATTTTTTTTTTCGACGTGAGAACTTCTTACGATTTTTTCTTTGACGTGACAACTTCTTCCGATTTTCGTTTTTTGACGTGAGAGCTTTGTACGATTTTTTTTGACGTGACAACTTCTTACGCGTATTTTTTACGTGAATTGAAAATTAAAGAAAAAAAATACTTCCATAAAGGGGGGCTGTGATCAAATAGATAAATATTCGCAGATCTCGAAGATTAGATTTTTTTTTTATTTTTAATAAAAAAAGAAAGAAATTTCAGTGATAGTCATTAGGCGAACAGTGATGAACGATTCACTCTCAGTCATTTTCTTTTTTTTTATTTACACAAAACCGCATTAACTTGACGTTTGTGACACGCCAACAAACACACAGATATAGGTAGTACATCTCTTACAAGCGCTATAAAAAATCATTACAGTACTATCATATTATTGGCATGAATGCGGTCAAGTGATTCGAATAGACAGACAAACAGACAATGTTGTTCTGATCTGTCTCTTCTTCTTCATCTGCAACTTTGTAATCATCTGAATATTATATGCATTGTATTTAAAAATCAAACTTGCGACTCGCAATGCGACCAGTAACAAGAACAACAATATCTTTTAACCTTTTGTGGCAAATGTGTACGGAAAGATAACAAAGCCAAAGATACTGTAAAAAAAAAAGAGAACAGTAACAAAAAAACCAAAACATCATTAAATCAATAAGAAGATACACACACAAACTACATCTCGAATTACAACCATTTCTTTATGCAATTAATTTCTTATAAATAGTAACAAAGCTTGCAACAATGTTGCATGTGCCGCAGCAGCACGGTGACAGTATAGTGTGAAGTGTGATCAGGTTCTTTAAGGGTTTTTAGTAGAAATAATGTTTTTTTTTTAGAATGGCTAACTTATTTTTCTTAGACACATCTTCTTACGGGTTTATTTTTTGACGTGACAACCTTTTTAGGGTCCTTTTTGACGTCAGCATTTTTTGAGATTTTTTTTGATTTGAGAAATTTTTACGGATTTTTTGACGTGACGATTTCTTATGCTTTTTTTTGGTATGACAATTCCTAACGTTTTTTTTTGACGTGATAACTTCTTACGATGTTTTTGACGTGACAACTTTTTATGATTTTTTTTTTGACGCGCATCTGGCTTTTTTTTAACAGTGGTTTCAGTGAAATTGCGCATCATCAGTCAATTATGAAAATTGAGATGATTGTGTGGTTGATAAAACGCTTAAAGGCAAATATAAGGCTTCGCATCCCGAGGTGGATTGAATAGACATTCTGTAGCATATGTCAATCCGGTCTCCTCTACCTGGACATCTTTTTACTTTCATTAATGTGTTAATATCAGGAAAAATATAGAAAATAATTATTCAATATTGATCAATATTGTGCCGTAAACAGGATATTGCTAAGATCTTTGACTAAGTTATTTGATATTTCGGCTTTTTTAAGCAGGCACCCAAATCCTCCAGCCCGAAAAAATCAATTCTCATTACAGTCGTCCGGTTTCATGCATTTCGATTGACAAACAACTCACTTTTCGATCAAGTCTCTGTCCTTATATTATCCTTTTGCCAATTTTCCATGACCGCCGTCACTTTTGCTTTTGTGTAAAAAATTTCGGGACACTGAATATTATTTCGCGGCTCGAACAAAAAGTAAATTAAAATATAATAATTAAAAAAAGTGTTTCATTGTGTCTTCTTTTCTTATTTTGTTAATTTCTAATTTTAAAAAAACATGGAGTACATTCAACACAATTTGCCACTACACACCTCGTTTAAGGTCACGTTTGTACTAATCAAAAAAGTCGTCACATATAAAAATATATAGATACAGAAAAAGACAGAAAAAAGGTTTTTTTTTTCGACGATTATCAAATGGTATCAGGGAAAAATTTGCTTTATGTAACTGCATACGTACATACACATGGATGCAGTAAGAAATTGCAGTTATATGTAGTTACGTTTGCAACACCACGATTTACTATCTCTGTGCACACTTGAAACATATATGCATATTTTCAGTAAAAAAAAAACAAATAGAAAAAATGTCACCCTCAAGTTGAAGACAACGGAACACAACAGCTGACATCGGTTGAGAATTGAATCGCAAAAAAAATCGTATGCAATGAAAATCCCTTCTGGAGTCCACCCAACGAAAATTCGTTCTAATTTTCTTCCTTCCCCCTTCAGAAATCACCCCTCCTCTTCCAAAAATATAGTGATTGTCGAATATATATTTTATTACTGCGTCTTCACTTATGATCCACATGATTATATGGTTCCTAGTCGAGACTATATTGATCCTTCAGCACACACTCCTTTCGCCGGCACCACGAACGCGCGAAAAATCCTTCAAACCACACGCTCAATCACCAGAAACACACACGCACACGATCTGGACACTTGAGCACAAGAAAAAATTGTCTTGTCCGGTCTCTAGCCCTAGAGACTATCGACCAAAGATTTTCATATTTTTCAAAAACGATATTTTTCAAACCCCCAATAAATTTGTGCACATACACACACACACACACACATACAAAGCCATACAAATACACGAACACAGTTACAGAAAAATGTAGGGCAAAATCCACGAGAAGACAATCGAGTCGAGTCAACCCACCCCCCATCCTGCTTTTTTTCCTATATTTGTGCCTTTTTGTAGTGTTTTATGTAATTTTTCCATTTTATTTTTCACTTGTTATCAGTGGATCTAATAAAAAATAAATAAAAAACAAACAAAACTGTATATGGGGCTTAATACAGACCTACTACCCTCACCTTTGTGTTGAGCCCCCGCCATATATTAAACTATTTTCTTATCCCCTTGGCTTGGCCAGCGACGATAGTCCTCCCTTCCTTGCCCGTACGTACCCCTGTCCAAACCACTAATATATAGTTTGTAATTATCACTTTGATAACGATACAATACTTTTATTTATTCAGTTTTTATTATTTTTACGTAGTAGTTTCGATTTTTTTTCGTTTTTTGCTCATTATTTGTAAAATTTGCAATCACACGACAATGGAGTGGAAAATATAAATGGGGTAGTGAGTGCATGACAAACAGATAAGAAAAGAACGGGGAGAAATGTTACAAAGATAAAGTTGGATGCGTTTGCAATTTTTGTTGTTTTTGCTGGTTTATTGCGCCTAGTCGCTGTGTCTCTGTCTTCTGGATCGTAACTAGGGTAGGTTTTTTTTTACTCGACGCTATTCTTGCGCTAACCCACTTTGCATCGTCGAGCTGAATTTTGCAAATCATAAAAAAAAATAGTTAATCGGGACCCCACGTTGGGCGCGGTACTGTCAATATAAAAAAATGAGTGTACATATAAAAAAAAGGCGTTGGGCGCTGTGTTCTTGTTTTCTTTTTATTCGGCGCTATTCCTGCGCTAACCCACTTTGCATCGTCAAGCTGAATTTTCCCCAATCATAAAAAAAAAAGTTTATCGGGACCCCACGTTGGGCGCGGTACTGTCTTTATAAAAAAAAATGAATATACATATAAAAAAGCGTCGAGCTCTGTACTTTTAAAAAATTGATTGATTGATTGTCAATTAAAAAACAGAACTTTTCTGGTCTAGTTCGCTAAATGGGGGGGGGGGGGGGCATAGCTACTTTTCGGAAGTGCAGTTGCTAGTGTGATAATGGATACCGGAGGACGAGGGTTGAGACGGCAGTAAAGGCCCGAGGACACCAGAGTATAAATTAAATTAATGGAGAGGTGTTGCGGACACCTAAGTATCCATGGGGACGTAGTGAAGATTGGCGGAATTGACCGTGAAAGTCCGGCGACGCCATCTGGCGAAGACTCCTCAGCGTGATAGGCGGCGGCACGAGTTTGCTGTCGCTCAATGACGGGAGGGGCGGGGTCTCGCTGCCCCTACCATTAAAATTCCAAAAATCTCGTGCCTTAAGGTACACAGCACACACAAAGGTACCGGAGGTCCCACGACCTTAAGAAATAAAAAAAAATCGGTTTAGGTCTCCTCGAACTGAATTCAAAATGAGGGACTAAGCCTTTGACTTCTTCCCTCTCCCACCTCTTTCTCGTTAACGCGTTTGAATTTTTATATTGGGGGATTTCAAAATCATGCGCCCGACATCCCACGGACGGGATAGGGCTAGGTCACGCGGGCCCACAACATCTGGGACCCATTAAGAGCCGATTGTTACTTTTAGGCACATATGACCTGAGAGGGAAAAGGACCTGTCCTGATTGGACGGTCCCCTCCCCCCCCCCCCCCCCCCCCTTTAGTTATCTTCGTTGGCATTAGTGCCACAATTTTGCAGATTGGCTGATGCAGCCCTTTGTCCCTGCACCGGACTTTGTTGTTTTTGAGTCTTAGAGAGTTTGGTGCATAGGTACCTATATTAGATTTTCTCTGTTTTACTTGTCATTTGATCGCGGATTTTTTAGTATATTTTGGATTTTGTTTATCGAGCAAACGTGTGATTCATTTTTGTACGATAATGGAGGAGGCCAAAGACTGCCGTGTTCTTTCCCACCCCGCTACTCCCGACAGCTGAGCTGGTCTGCCAGCACACGTGATGGGCAGTGTGGAGAGTGTTTTTTTGATACTGTAGTGTCCTCGGGCTTTTACGGCCATCTCAACCCTCGTCCTCCGGACCCCATTATTACACTAGCATGCACCTCCTATCCGCGCCGTCTTTATACTGACAAGCTCGGAGCACTGTGAGAGTTCTATTAGTACCCGCAGGTGGTTTTTGGTCGCGCCGAGATTTGAACTCCGTGCTCTAGATTAGTATCGTAGAGCGACAGCCTGACACTGTAAAAGATATTTTTTATGCCCCCTAAATTGCCTATTGGCCCTAGAATCATTATCATATGCATTAACACTGCCCAGCGAACTCGCATCCTTCTTTCTGATAATTTGTTTTCCTTAATTTAGGATATAACTATTGTGTATAAAATACAAAACAAATCCCCATTCAAGTACAATATGTGCCATAAAAGTGCAATTGAAAATTTTGCACAAATGTAGCTGTGACACTGCGTGTACTAAAACGTGTGTGTGTGCACCAAGTCAAAGAAACCTCAAGACAATGAACGAAATATACAAAAGGCAAAAAATATATATCGACCAAATAAATAAAATGCAACTATAACTATATTTAAAAAAAAAGAAAATAGGAAAATATAAAATAGAAAGTCAGCATTGCACATTTCATAAACAATAAGCATGTGTGCACCACTGCAGCTCTATAACGTTCGTCCGTAGCACGTCAAAATCGAAATAAAAATGGACAAAAACAAATAACGAGAGGAAAAATACAAAAAAAAAGATTAAAACTAGCCAAGAAAAGAACGAGCTGAGCTGAACAAAAAAAAAAAAACAAAACATTTTACAGATAATAAGTGTACATCATCTGTGCACATCCAAAAAAGCAAATAACAAATATTAGAACACACATTGCACTCTTTTATCTGTGTGTATATTTGCAATAAGTAAAATATGTACGTGCATTTTGTGCAATATAATGCGCCAGATCCCCCCACAGTACGTATAGATGCATTTTTATTTTTCGTACAATCTATCTAGGAAAAACTATATAGATGCGCGAACGAAACACACACGCCGATCATGTGTGTTAAGTTGTAAAGCTCGCGCACTATTCCCGCGCGCGCGACCGCATTTTCCACACTTTTCATAGCTGACTTCGTCCTCATATCTACCACATATGTATGTATGTGTTCAATAATAAAATCGCGGAAAACTATTAGTAAATGGGAATAAGATACGAAAAAAAATCTATTTTTTTTTGCAAAAAAAAAAAATAAAAAAAATATTAAATGCATAGAGACGATGTAGGAGCGCACCGAAATAGCGCACTACAAACCAAAAAGAACACCCATCCTAACTAACAAATAATCTTCAGTCGAGTTCAAAAAGAAAACGCAGCTCAGATAAAAAGATACGATTAAGGAAAAACGAGAAAAAAAAAATAACAACAATAAAAAAATACACACAAATCCCAAAAGACGGAGAGTGCGTTCGATGAGCCAGAAAAGATAGAAAATGCATATATGGAGTGCATGGAGAATTTTTGCACTATTGCACACAAAACTTTAAATAGAATCTCTTGCCAATTGGACATTCCAGCTAATGTAGCATTGCATTAGATAATAAAAGAAAAACAGCAAAAAAGAAACGAACGAAAAAGATAAAAGATGAAAAAAAAAGAAAAAATAAATACAAATTGAAAAGGCTGGAAAAGAAATAAGAGAGGCGTTAGAGTGTGTATGGACCGGCCGGTGCGGTGCGGTACAGCGCGCGGCGCAGGGCAATGCAAGATGATGACTAGGTGGGCCCCCCTTGTAGTCGGGAGTTAAGTACATATACAGTTTTGCCCGTTTCAGGCGTTACTCGGAAACGATTTAAGTTTTGCACAAAAATGCATCTGCACCTCAATTTATCTATTCTTTTTTTTTTTGTTAAATATGTATAGATATATGTAGCTTTTTTTTTTGTTCAGAGAAAATCTACGGATGATGGAAAATTGTATGTGATGTGGAAGATGTGAAATGATTGCCTGTATGTCGAAGCTGGCCGCGCTAGTTTTATAGGACAACACACGACTATACAAACAGCCATGACCATTGACCACAACGGGACTCGAACCCGTGAACCGGTAGAAACTGACGCCTCAATGCACTGAGATGGTGGCCCCTTCAACCTTTAATTGCTACAGACATTCTTAATTATTGTTTTTAATAATTCTTAAAAAAATGCAATATCCGATAAATTCAAAGTTTTAAATTTATTTATTACCAGATAAAGCTCTCTTTCTCTCTCCTTCAAACTTTTTAGCAATATTTCTTTTCATTTTTCTTGCATTTTCACTTTTTTTAACATGATTTTTAACTGATTTTCTTCCAGGCCACCACCCCGTATCGTTTCATAACATCTAATCTAGCGTTTCTAATGTTCTTGGTGCAGAGGAGTCGTTCCGGCCGCGGTGTAATCTACCCGAAAATTATATGCAGGTACTCTATTGTCTCCTATTTTATCAAATAAAAATGATTTTGAACCCCTATGACCGATTAAGTGCGGTGTGCGAGTGTACACGCGTTCAAACGTTACTATCGAAACGGAAGAAATGTCCAAGTGGGCGATTGGTCTGCTCGGCTACTGGATCATAGTTTGTAACAAATATCCGAGTGGCGCCCAGCGTAGGCCGCGGCAATTGGTCTAATCTGGGTCGCGGCGATTGGTCTACTCGGCCACTGGATCATAGTTTGTAACAAATGTTCAAGTGGTGCCCAGCGTGGGCCGCGGCGATTGGTCTGCTCAGCCACTGGATCATAGTTTTGTAACAAATATCCAAGTGGCGCCCAGCGTGGGCCGCGGCAATTGGTCTGTTCGGCCACTGGATCATAGTTTGTAACAAATATCCAAGTGGCGCCCAGCGTGGGCCGCGGCGATTGGTCTAATCTGGGCCGCGGCGATTGGTCTGCTCGGCCACTGGATCATAGTTTGTAACAAATGTCCAAGTGGTGCCCAGCGTGGGCCGCGGCGATTGGTTTAATCTGGACCGCGGCGATTGGTCCGCTCGGTCTCTGGATCATAGTTTGTAACAAATATCCGAGTGGCGCCCAGCGTGGGCCGCGGCGATTGGTCTAATCTGGGCCGTGGTGATTGTTCTGCTCGGCCACTGGATCATAGTTTCCAACAAATATCCAAGTGGCACCCAGCGTGGGCCGCGGCGATTGGTCTAATCGACCACTGGATCATAGTTTGTAACAAATATCCAAGTGGCGCCCAGCGTGGGCCATGGCAATTGGTCTAATCGGCCTCTGAATCATCGTAACTTGTGTAACCTTTTTTTTTGTATTTTGTTTTTACACTATCAAAAGACGATAGTCGACTGGTAACCTTCGGCAGTGTAGATTTTTCATAGTAAAGGCCCTACTCTGGGATGCAGGAATTCGTACAGTGGAGTTTTAGATTGCTCTATTCATATACCTATACATATATGTATCATTTATTCGATACGAAACGTAGTTTTTTACCGTTATGCCTAGTACTAATCTTTTCTTTTCGTGCAAAATTTCATACAACAGCTGTCAAATGTTTGGTCCTATTGACAGTATTTGTATGAAATTTCACTCGAAAAGAAAAGGCATTACTTGGGAGTACGTTTAAAAGCAAATATCAATGTTTCGCCCATAATGTGGAACAAGCGAAATAGCAAAATCGTGTATCAGTGCAAGGATTCGAATTTCGAACAGCAGTGCTTGGATTGGGGTTTTAAATGATCCCCCTGCTTGAGATCTTTTGGACACTGTAATGAACCATATTTAGATCTGCTGTTGTGCTGCTTCTACCGGCAGCACCTGATGTCGGTTGTACGAAACCAGAGGCCGAGGATGCTATTACGCCTGAACCTCAATATGAGCCCGAGGGCAACTAAGCCGTCCGCCAACCATTCCATCCTTATCGTCTCATTCTTTTTATTCCCCATTTTTGCCTCCCCTGTTTGTGTTGTCTTCCCCCGGGCCTATGAATTTTTATTAATACGTAGAGGACGGGGGCATCGAGCGGCGAAAACCCACGTCTCCCGAACTGAGCTACATCATGGCCCTTAGCTCGTTGAGGGACCTTTTTTCTACGCCAGATGGCATGGCCTAACCTTCACGGTCAACATGCAACCTTAGGCTCCGTCACTACGGGAATCTCCGGATGCCCACCAAACCGTCCATTACAACATCCCCGTTAATATGGGGCTAATCTTGATTGAGGCTTGATGCGGACTCAATCACGACGCACATCAAGCGGCGACCTCAACTCTTAGTGCCGCGTTTCCATCGGCCGCGTTTCTGACAGCCGCGGTTGGCGGTTTTCCTTTGCATTTTGTTGTTGCGCAATAACGAAATTCACAGGAAAACCGAAAATTGCGACTATAAAAAACCGCCCATGGAAAGTGGCACTTAGTTTTGTAGTAAATTTAGAGGACTCTGCAAATACGAGAACATATATATATATCTTCGTCAACTAAACTAGGGCTTAAAAAAACATACAACTCACATTTAATGACAGATATTATTTGACACGGCCGATGGATACAAATGTTATTCACTGTCAATGCACATGGACACAAAAACATTTTTGGATGGGAATATGAAACAGTAATGGTATATCGGTTATAGGGTATTGGGGGAAGGATAACTTGTTTCGCTAGCAGAAACGCCTGAAAGCCGTGCGACTCTATTATCCTGTGACGTGTTCAGTTTGGATTTGCCGATAGCTTTTTTTTTGTATCTTTTCACGCGGTTCACTTAGTTTGCGCGTCAGGATACATTTGATGATCCGTTTCTTTTCTTGTGTATTGAAGTCAGGATAACCTCGAAGGATCAAAGGATCTGCGTACCGCCACGTTGCTGATGTGCTAACTTTAAGGATAAAATCGCGTGAAGGTTACTTCATATGGGATCAACACGCGTTTGGGGTTAAATTTATTATCTGACACATTTGTATACACACAGGCTATATAGGGTGGCTAGGATATCGCGGATCGCGGATTGAACTGGACCGAATGTGTATGATCTGCGTGCGCGCGGGACGATTATACCGAGTGTAGTGCAGGAAACAATTCGGAGGTGGGTGGTGTGAAGGCACATTTACAATATTGTTTTCCGTTTTCTTTCCAAGGGGCCGTCTTTTTATTTTGGGGGAGGGCAAGGGGCTTTTTGTTTTTTTTTTGTTTTCTTTGACGCTGATTTCGCACTGTAGGTGTACCACACTAAACAGGCGCGCTTAACAAAACACACTTTAATACTCATTAACTATCTACATCTGCAGCGGGCCGCCTGGGCCTCTGATGCTGCTGCTGCTGTCGCTGCTGCCTTCTTGTCCCGTCGTCGTCCGTTCAACCGTCCGTTCAGTGTCTTCGTTGTCCCGAGACCGCAATATATATATATATCGTTTACGCCCGTTTGCCGCCACTAGAGCGCCTCTTTTCTTCTGGCTTCTCCATTTTTTTTTTGTAGTCTCTATTTTACGTACTTTTTTTTCTTTGGTATTTTTTTTTAATTTTTTTTTTTTTGTAATTTTAGTTTTTCAAATATATTCTTCAAGAGCGCGTTTTTTTGCATTAAGTGCAGCGTGCGCGAATCTATATAGTCTACGTCGACGTCGTCTCTCCCGCAGATCACACACAAAAACTACATCATTTGGTCATTTTGTGTGTTGTGCGCCTAGCTAAGTTGCACTAGCTCTTAGATGCATTTTGTTGTAGACGTTCTTGTTGTTGCTCTTGTTGCAGTTTTCTATCTGCGTCGTAGGTCGGTTTCTATGCATATATGACTATCGTCTCGCGGCTCTAGAGCATGCTGAATGGTGCAGAGCAATAGATTTTCGCCAGCATTGCATCGCACGGACTAGCACCCTCGCTCGCCCGCGCGAGCGGTCCATGTATGCGTTTCCGAGATGCTGATCTCGGGCTCAGCCCGGCGTTTTCGGTGTGCCCTTCGTCACTCCGTCGTCGTCCCCCCCCCCCCCCTTCGAAATACATACTGCGATTGGGGCTTAAACTTTTACCCTCCCACTCTTCAATAATATTTTTTTTTTGCACTGCCTATATATTCATAGGTTTTTCTTCTGGCCATTTTCCATATTTGATTATTATCGTTAGTCGTCTATCTTTGTTGTTGTTGTTGTTGTTGTTGCAATTTCTTTATTCTCTCCTCCATTATGACGGTTGATTTATTTTCACCTACGCGCGCGAGCCGAGCCGCACACCACACACTTTTCCGTATGCAGCATATGCCTTGCGAAAAATTCTGCTAATTTTCGTAGCTTCGTGCTCCTTTTTGTATTGCAGAAAAGATAGATAGATACACCACTCTATACTCTTGTCCGTGCGCGCGCGAATCTAATCATCGTGTGTGTTTTTATTGTCCAGTGAATTAATTTGCACCTTCTCGGGGATTTAAGATACTATATTCCAATGGAATGTTAATTTTTTGTTGTTGTTTTTTCAACAAAGATATAAGGAAAAAAATAGTATGCATTAAAAAACAATGAAAACCCCGAAAGATATAACCGCGGAGAAAAAAAAATAGAGAAAATGTACAAGTACAGATCTTTGGATCTATCAGCGTGGGGGTATTGTGCAAAGATTATTTGAAAAAAAAAAGAACTAAATCATGGATCTCTGCAAATGCAAGACTCAAATGCGCGAGATACAAGACGCGCGTAAATCCGAGCCATCATCATCATAGTGCGACCGCTCGGGCAGCTCTGCACTACAAGTTTTACTGGTGCATCTTTGCATCATCTGCTTGTTGCTCCTCGTATCGTTAGCATCGACATCACATGTAGCTGTAAGTCTATTTGAATAAAGAGGGGGTGGAGGGGGGTGCTTCAAGGAGTTGGATCATCATAGCGCCACCGGGCCAACCACTCCAGCTATCTATCTCTGTGTGAAGGAGAAGAAGGCGGTCTTCCGAGAAACTTGCGTATAATAAATTTATTCACTCTCCATATGCACTTTCCGCATACTGAGCTTGTGCGTACATGTGCATATGCACACACGCGATCAAGGCTTGTAGTACGTATAACACAGCGTAGCGCGTCTACTATTGTTTAGAATGACAAACGTTACAGGCTATATCGGCTCATTACAATTTGGCGTCCAACGTGGGATTGAAGAATTACCGATTTGAGAAGCAACAACTTGTGTGCCAGCTCATTACAATTTGGCGTACCATATGTGATCCTCAAATTGCATTTTAGGACTCCATTCGGACCGCATAGATAGATAGATAGGGAGGGAGGGCCGTGGATCATGTTGAAACCACAAGCACTGCGACCATGGGTCTATTGTGCTGAAGCCCATTCTATCGGGAAGACTAGATCATATGATTTAGCCGACTTTTCTCGATAAATTGACTGATCTGGCCAAGTTTGATAGAGGGGATGTCCTCGGCCAATGGAAATGTTATGCCGAAGCAGTCCGTGCGTCGTTCCGCAAGTCCTTCGCACTCACAAAGGATGTGCTCTGAAGTCTCATCATCAGCCTCGCAGAAGCGGCAGCTAGCATGTTGCACAATGCGCATGGTTTTAAGGTGACCCCCCAGACACGAGTGCCCCGTTAAAATTCTACAAATCATTCTGACTTTGTTTTTGCTCAGCCGTAGCAATTCTAAGGTACGAGTACGCGAGTAGCCCGAGATGAACAGTCTGGCCTGTCTCAGGCCTGAAAGGGCCTCCCATTGGGATGTGGCAAGAGCACTTTCCCAGTCTATTATTTGGTTTCTGCAGTAGCACAGTGGAATTCCACAAAAAGGTTGGGAGCCATGGAAGGGGGCTTTGGAGGCTCGGTTTGCTAGCCTATCTGCTAGCTCATTGTCTTCGACTCCCGAGTGACCATAGGGACCCAGTAAAGAGTGAGTTTGTTTGTTGAACCCACAGTATGGAGGCCTTCCTGACAGGATAGCACCAACTTAGAATTTAAAGTGAAGCTGGTAAGTGCTTTGATTGCAGCCTGACTGTCTGTAAATATTGCAATGTCCCTATTTAAATAGCCAGCGGTTTGGCACAGCCTAGCGCAGACCTCTATGGCATGTATCTCTGCTTGGAACACGGACGGCGTTTTACCCATCGGAATGAAAACTCGGTGTTCAGGACCAACAATGCCTGCACCGGAACCTTCTTCCGTTTTGGAGCCGTCTGTGAACCATTTGATTGTTTTGTGTTGGAGAGAGTTGTAGCCATCCGCCCACCTTTCTTTGTCCCATATGACTGATTGAAATGAGTGGTGAAATCGAATGGTTTTAACAAGGTAGTCAGTTGGCATGTTGAGTACCTTGTCGCTTTCCAACCAGCCTAATTGATTTGAATTGAGCTTGATCTCTATATGACGCAGGCCCTAAGTCTGACCGTTGCCATTCGTGCCTCCGCTTCAATATGTGTATGTATCGGTGGGAGGTCGAGTAGAACCTCCAGAGCAGCAGTGGGGCAAGAGTGCATGGCTCCAGTGATGGTCATGCACGCAAGTCTTTGGATTTTCGTCAGAGCGGTTTTACCGACTAAGGAAGTAGCTTTTTCCACCATACAACCGCACCATATTCTACTATAGGTCTGACGATCGCTTTCTAGATCCACAGAATTAAATTGGGGTTGATCCCCCATGTCCTGCCGACATATTGTCAGCAGATCCATAGAACCTTAATTGCTTTGTCAGAAGTCGTTCTAAGGTGTTCTGTCCAGGACAACTTTTCGTCAAGGACAACTCCCAAAAATACTTGATATTTGACACCAGTTTTATAGCGGAGTTGTACATGAGGGGACACTTTAGTGACCTAAGTTTCCTTTTTCTAGAGACTGACACTATGGCAGCTTTCGCGGGATTTACCCGTAAGTCGCTGTAGTCGCACCATTCTTGAACTATTCGCAGCGCCCTTTGCATAGTATCAGGCGGGACTTTCTCAAATTTTTCCCTGACCGTGATAACCAGATCGTCCGCGTAACCTTGTGTGGAAAATTTCACCGCGGATAGTTTCCACAACAAACTGTCGACTACGATGCACCACAGGAGGGGAGACAATACTCCACCCTGCGGGCATCCCCGCATGACATTCGCTGAGAGGGTACAGTCACCTATCGTAGTGATGACCCTTCTAGAGGACAGCATACGTTTCACCCAGACGACTGTGGTGGTAAGATTGGCTCCTTTAGCCCGGAGTACACTTTCGATGGGCTCGACGGAGGTGTTGTCGAAGGCTCCTTCAATGTCAAGAAACGCACTAAGTGCCGTTTCATTAGCTGACAAGGCCCCTTCAATTTCTCCAACAAGGTTTTGTCGAGCAGTTTCGGTAGATTTACCAGGTTGATAGTCGAACTGTCTGGGGTGAAGCGGGTTTCTCACGAGAAGTGATGTCCTGATGTAAACATCAAGGATCTTCTCTATAGTCTTCAGCATGAATGATGTCAGGCTGATAGGTCGATACGATTTAGGGTCGTCCATAGGTCTATTTCCCACTTTGGGAATAAAAACTACCCTCACTGATCTCCAGTCACTGGGAATGTGACCTAGCGCGAAGCTACTTCTAAAGATGTGCACTAAGTGTGGAATAAGTTCTTCCTGGCCTTTCTGTAGGAGGGCTGAAAAAATTCAATCTGTGCCCGGCGATTTGTAGGGGTCAAACGAAACGTTGTGAGTGAATATTCTCCCTGCTGCCAGCCAGTCAGAATGCTTGGCTCGGACCGCATAACAGAGTAAATTGCAAAAATTAAGAATTGTGTCTGGTTCAAAAAGGATGTCAAATGATTTCAATTAGAGATGGCGTAATAATTATTTCTGTTAGGATTTTGACGATGTCTCTCTGTCTGTTCAATTTCAAATTAACCTTTTTTGAATATTGTGTGTGTGTGTAAATATCCCCATTTAAAATACCAACCGCCACAAATCAATTTGTTGTCCGGGAGAAGGGGAGGGGGAGGCTCGAGGGTCTAGTGGTGTTGGGACTGTGATGGAACTTAAACAAAAAAACATATCAGTCGACAAATTCACTTATTATTGAAAATTTTCAAAAGATCTCGCGACAGAATGCGAGGGCGCACATTGGGGAGGGGAGGGGGGGTGGGCATACTTGACTTAATTCAAATTGACTATAATAATTGTTATTTTAATGTGCGTTATTAATCAAGCGCATTTCTCATCCTCCGCGCGGCGACACACACCTGAACACAGAGTCCGCAATACCCACCTCGCGTAGGTATGAGAGCGGTTCTGGTGGTGGTGGTGGGGGGTGGGGGCTTTTCCTTCCAGCATGCAAGGCGTGTTCCCACTGTCGGGCCTATATATCCTATGATCGTGCTGCACTGTTTTTGGAAAATGTCCTCGACACTATCATCCCTACACGCCATATTACACCCCCGTATACAATAATATCCTAGCGAAAATTTTAATTAGCTGTGCCTCTGTATCCCTCCTCCCGCGAGCGGAAAGGACATAAACAGTGGAAGGATTCGTTTTGTCGGAGGATATGAGATGATAATGTTTTTCGAAATGCAAAAGGATATGGTCCTGTGTGCATATATGGAGTATTGGGATGCGGTGGCCCGCCCGGAGTGATGGCAGAGTGGAACGTCATTGCGCAAAATATAAATTTGTGTATGCATGTGTGTGTGTGTGGGCATTTGGTACATTTTATATATGCATGATAAAACAAATTGTCATTATTACTACTCGTATATGGGGCGTGGACAGGAAAGATATGTTAATGACTAAAATGCATTTACATGCTCTCGCGGCATTACATAAATTACATTCCCATTTCTATTGAAACGATTCCCGAATTTCGAAATTTCTGGATCCCACGTTGGCCGCCAATCATGGGGAGCCGACAAAATGTTAACCTCTTGCACAATTCTATCGTAGGAACGGGAAAATCGTCCTGGACACTTTCCTTGATATTGAAGGAGCTTCGTCTCGTGCCTCTAGGACTGTACAAATCGTGAAAATAGTAAGGTATCCCTGCCTGCCCTCCCAGAAAAACGGTGCATTTCACGGATAGTCCGTATATACGAGTATATGTCTTAAACGAGAGCATTTTATCCTAACAGGTATGAAAGATACTGTCGGCAGTGAGTCGCACAAGATACTCTTGTTAAATCTCTAGAACCGGCGCGCGGCAGTCAGTCAGCAGCAGTAGCTATAGTATGTGCTGGCTGACTGACCCCCTAATCTGACTTGGGACTCTTATTAAGCCAGTTGGTATGTTTTTATTCTTGGGCTCGGCTCAGTTTAAAAATTCGCTCGTATAAGACGGTCCACTTCTCACCTGTGTGGCTTATACAAATGGTTATTGAAATGCCCCCTGATGTATATTAGGTGATTTCTGGGGAGGATGATGATACCTTTTTCCACAACCATATGCATTTTGGAGAGTAACGCATAGAGCAACTATTTGAGAGGTATAGTTGCCAAGGCTCGGAAAGAAAACACACGATCAAATTAAAGCTCCACCTTCTTTTTTTTTCGCTTTCACATTCAGCTAATTGGTAGGGTGCACTGTACCATTACAAAGAATATCTTCACGCTTGCAACTTCATCCCCACCATCTTTCCGCGGTAGGCTCGGCACAATTTTTGCAATTGTCTATGCTGCTGGCATGTGAAAAATCTAAATGCAACATTTTTATTTCGCGCCTCCTCGACGGCGCGGCGGCTCAGAGTTGCGGTACGGTAGATGGATGGTCTCGTAATAGAGTTCAGAATTTTTCGGTAAATTAAGATTTGCACAAATTACATATGCTTTAGAACTTCGTGCTACTGCTGTCGACCCCACACTGGGCGTCAATTATTTGTTTATCTCGACTTTCGTCTGCCATTAAATCGGTGCGAGTTGTCGTCAAATTGTCTGAAATATTTAATGCGTCAAGTAGGCCTGAAAATGACACGCAACTCCTAGGCGGCTTCAGAGTTTCGTGCTACTGTTATCGGCCCCACATTGGGCGCCATATTTTTTATTTTAAATCCTGGCTCTTGTCTCTTTTGGGTAACCATTAAATTGGCTCTGTGCGAGTTGTCGTCAAATTGTCGGAAATATTTAATGCGTCACGTAGGCTTGAAAATAGGGGCAGCTGCAGAGCGTTGTGCTACTATTATCGGCCCCACATTGGGCGCCATATTTTTTCTAAATCCTGTCTCTTGTCTCTTTTGGGTAACCACTAAATCGCCTCGGTGGCGTGTTGTTGTCAAATTGTCTGGAATATTTGGTGCGTCAAATTCATCCGCGTGTATAGGCTTGAAAGTGGCGACGCCTCTGAGATGTTGTTGTATGATCAACCAGTACGTATAGGTACAGGCCAAACAAAATATCGACGAATTGAATTAAATTTAAGTATTTCTCGAAATATTCAAGTACAAAAAGCGTATTATATGCGCTTATGTAAATGATGAACTCTGCACCCCGGGGGGGCGGAGGAGAAGGACGAAGAAACGGTCGAATGGACAAACGGACGGGATGGACGGATGGGTGGCAACATAGGCGCAGTTTCGGGTCTCGGGTGGCGGCCGCGCGGCGGGTAGGATTTCGAAAATTGAAGGCGCGCGGCGCGATAACGTTCAATGTGCGTGTTATTGATTTTTGAAAAGCGGAAATTTACTCGCTATATGCTTTGCACGAAATTTCAACACCTCCGCGTGATCTTCTTCACACACATCTCTGGTCTCGGTATTATACCGCAGCTTATAACCTAGCGGGAGGCTGGGGTGGCTGGCTGTCCTGTGTGTGTAATCTCTGCCTCAACCTCCCCGTATGGAAAGCCTATACGACGACACTTGTACCTTTGGCTCTTTTTGCTGTCCGGCGGACGCGCGACCGACAACCTAATGCACCCCCCCTATAATTGCAACTGATGCCTCATCCCCTTATTAGTTCTTCACCAGTATCTGACCCCCAACCCTCCATTCTCTATATGTGCATATAATAATCTGTACTTTACATAGTATACTATGTACGAACAAAATTCATACGTGCGTGTCATGAACGTGCAATGGACTCGTATACTACTCCCCCCGGGAGATTTGGGGGGTAGAATTGCATTCGATTCTTCCGGAGAGGGTGGGGGGGGGGGTGATATGCGTTTCGGCCAGAGTATGAACGGCACACCGAGCACGCGGGGTAGAAACGAACACGTGCAGAGTGCATAAGTCGGCCGGAAGAGACCAAGTGTGGAACGTGAGCTGAGTTGCATACTAGGGCTCCCGACTCCTCGCCCCCCCCCCCCCCCCCCCCCCTTTTCTGAAGGTCCTGATGCATTCGGTGGGTGGTAGTATAGGGCGGTCAAATGCGCTTGTACATAAATTGCCATATTTGTAATGTACATACTTGGAATTGCCTATGGAGCCTACATCACAGCGTCAGAAATGCCACTTAAATTTATGTTTTTCCATGGTATGCGTGTGCTATTAACAGCACCGCGCGCGTACACACGCAGACATTTCGACCAGTGGACTGTATAAGGACACACACTCTTCCTGTTTTTAATATGGAATGTTGTAACCTCCCTCCCCCAACATCCATTTATGTTTTAGCGTTCCGGACGCATTTTGTATGATGACCCTCGCTGCTGCTGCCGCTATCATCACTACTCTCCCGGATACGGTATACACACCCAGTTCAGGATTGTCGCACGGGCTTTTATTGGAAATCAGGGGGTCCAGAAGTGAGTGACGCGGGGTGTATGCACCTCTCCGGTGCAACAACCACCAACCATCCGATCGAAAATTATATGAAATTAGCGAAATGGCGAACAGGCAACCCTATGCATTTATTTATGCCCTATCAGGTTTTTTGGGGTGTACCCCCAAGTCTGCCAGTGGCGTCCGCTTCAATGTTCAAGAGGACATGTTCAGTTTCGAGGACTCCGTCGAATTCGGATATTGAGTGTAAATTATTGGGCGAAGATGATTCTGAAAATGACCATCTAACATAGATATTAGATTTGTTAAGGACATCATATATTTTCAGCACCTTCGGCGATCGAAATGAATTTATTAAAATAAATCGCTAGTAATTTTTTTTTAGCAACTTTGGTCTTAGTTAAAAAATCTCGTTTTTTTTGGTTTTATCCAAATTTGCTGATGTAATTTACTAGCCACATTTTAATAAAAAAAAAACAACTTTCAAATGGGGAAAAATACAAAAAACACAGGACGCACTGCTGAGTTTCTAATTTAAGTGTAGCATATATGCAGTCACGCAAGAGGCCGAATATATATTTATTCTGAAGATGTCGGATCTTTGAGGGAATGGTGTATTATATGAAGGAGTTGGGGGCAGCGGGAATAAAGCCATAACAAGGCCGCCAATAAAGCATTGTCGACCAGGGATGAGGGTGCGTTCCATTCGTCCTGTCTATATCGATATGATAATTTGACAATTTTTGGATAGATCAGACGAGGCAAACGGCGAAACGTCGTCCTCGAGAGTCACTCAATTTGCGTTCGATGTCCCGCACTAAATTCATATCTTTCCCACTCTCTGTCCGTATGTGTATATGTGTCTGTGTGCACAAAATGCATGCCCTTGTCGTATTCTTCAATACGCCAACTATTACGTATTGGGCGTGCGGGCACATATCTATTTTCTTGTCCTCGCTAATGTTAATGTCCAGTATTCTGAATCCTATAGTGAGTCTTTCGCCCTCATCGTGGCCGTGGATATTTCACCTGGCAGTTGCAGAGTGCAACAATAATAATAACAACAATATAGCCTGAAGGGCGCCAACAACCGAAACCCATACCCAAATGTCAGGGTGCATCTAGTACGTACGACGTATCTATCTGTATATTATTCTAACATCCATCCACACAGTAGTTTACTTGCATTAGAGTGTTTTGAGTCCTTGGCTCATAGTGCGGCGGATGAGCAAAGAAGCTGCAGGCGCGCAAGATTGTCTTTTCCATCGGGGGGAATGCCAAACGAAAGTTTAAACCGAAATGATCTCGGAGGAGGAGGGGTGGGTGGGTGGGTGTTGAACGTTCAAATGTTCAATGTTCAATTCCAAGGAATATTGCTTACCATAATGGCCTTGATTTATCTACAATATAAAGGATACATTTTATCGTATTCTTACAAAATGTGTCGTATTAGGACATTTTTTTGGGTAAATATTTTATGAATATCGAATGGAATTTTCAGTTGATGTCGGAATATGTTGACATGAGTATCAAAAATGTGCCTATGAATGATAAAGATATCGGGATATGACGAAAGACTATTCAGGACTAGCTAATTTACGCGAAATCTGTCATGGAATTTCGTCGTGAAATATAAAAATCAGACTATATGCTTGTTTCGAGCCAAGATTTTGACCGTATGGAGTAACCAGCAAATGGATTGCACGTCTCCCTTGCATCGTATTCAATTCGCCTACGTCAAAGGTAAGTCGACAGTGGTTACCTTACACAATCTCGTAGGATCGATTGAAAAAATCCTTATGGATAAGGAAATTGCTCTCTGCGCCTTCATTGACATCGAGGGAGCTTTCGACAATACTGGCTATAGCTGTATTTCTAGAGCACTTGAGCTCAGAGACATACCTACTGCCACAATCATGTGGATCGTCGCAATGCTTCGTGGGCGAGAAATTCACTCAGCTTTGGGCGGCACCCAAACTAGTGTTTATGTTGTTAGGGGTTGCCCTCAGGGCGGGGTCCTGTCCCCACTTCTCTGGTCACTTGTCATAGATGAGTTACACTAGCTAGGTTGTGCGATTATGGTTATGATGCAATCGGTTATGCCGATGATATAACTACATATCACAATCAGAGGTAAGTTTGAATCGACCGTCACTGAGGTGATGAACGCGGCACTCAATCTAGTACTTCGTTGGTGCACTGAAGTTGACCTGAGCGTCAACCCTCAAAAAACCGTCTTAGTTCCCTTCACTCGAAGAAGAAATCTTAAACCCTGTCATCGCACGTCGAGGCTGTTATCAGTAAGGCCACTCGGATCATGTGGGGTTGCAGGTCTCTGTTTGCCAAACTTGGGGACTCACCCCGAAAATGATCGAGTGGCGGCTATATTTGATGATCTCGTACGTCCAGTTGTGACTTACGCGGCGCTATTTTGGTGGCCCAAAACGAATCAGCGTTGCATCATACAGCTTTGTAGCAAGTTACAGCGCCTTGCATCCCTTGGTATGGCAGGATCCATCCGTGCTTGTCCGACATCGGCTATTGAGGCGATTGTTGGACTTACTCCGCTGCATATATTCATACAAGAGTCTGCGGCTCTGAGCGCTCTTAGAATGCGTCTCACATACCAGGGCTATGTGTCCAATCAGGGACACATGAGCATTCTGGAGCGAATGAATCCCTGGCATGCAGATCTGCTCGAGATCTGATTATATGACTCGGGAAATATGTTTTGGTAGAAAATTCTCGGTATCCATCCCCACTCGCGGGGAATGGTACAGTGGCATTCTTGGCTCTGTCTCCCGGTACACCATGTGGCTTACCGACGGATCTAAAACGGAGCTGGGAGTTGGTGCTGGAGTCTATGGACCGGACACCAGGATCTCCATTGCTATGGGCGTCTGGCCAACCGTTTTTCAAGCTGAAATCCATGCCATTTAGGCCTGCGCCAGAGACATACTGGACAAAAAACTCAAAGGCGCTAACATCGTTATCTGCACTGATAGACAGGCAGCCATTAAGGCTCTTTCTTCACATAGTTTCTCATCGAAATTAGTGAAAGAGTGTTTTTATACCCTTCAGTGTCTCACAAACACCAATCGGGTTATTTTATGTTGGGTACCTGGCCATCAGGGCATCCCTGGTAACGAAGCTGCCGATGAACTTGCTAGACAAGGCTCTTCGGATATATTTTTCGGGCCTAATCCTTACTGTGGTCTAAGTTAGGCTAAAACAAGATCACTAGTGAGGGAGTGGTCTGCCAATGAAAGACTGCGTCACTGGGATTGTCTTCCAGGACTGCGGCAGTCCAAAGATCTTATCAAACCCTACGGTCTCAAAGAAACCAGCCGCCTGGGTAGAGCGGACCTGAGACCAATCGTGGGTTATCTTACGGGGCACCACTGCGTGAGATATTACCTCAACAAAATGAGTCTATCCACTGAGACGGAGTGCAGGCTTTGCCTGGAAGACACAGAGTCCACTAAACATCTTCTCTGCGAATGCCCGTTGCGGTAGCCCGTTCCAGGTTCTTGTTTCTTGGAGACTCCATCGTGAGCTCAGCGGTCGTAAGGAGCGCCCTTACAAAGGATCTACTAGCCTTCATTAGGCTAGTTGAGGGTCTTTTGGATTAATTAAGGCTACGGCACAATAGATCTCATGGTCGCAGTGCCCACCCGCTTGGGTATATTAGCCTGCCCTTGTTATTATTATTATTAACCATACCAAGGATCTTTCTCTATCGCCCACTACGTAACAATTTTGAATAATCCTGAAATATGGTGATTTACACTTACCTTGCCTTGATTTCCTCCCGATGCTCCTCAGCAGTTTACGATTCTCGGATGATGTCCTTGCGCATTCGGGCCGCGTGTGTTCACGATCAGCTGCCGTGCGCGCGTTGATCCACGATTATGATCCGCGAAATATCACAAACGCTCAACCAAACACTGTTTCGGATGGTGAAGGGAGGAGGCGGGGGCGGGGAGGGGGCACGCCTTGGTCTATCTATATATCTTAGAAATAGACGCGCACGATCCTGATTTTCAGCAACCAAAAATAAAATTTTTGGTTGATCTAGTGTGTGCAGCGCGGATTAATGGAGACGATTGCTACTATGTCCTTTTTTAGCTGGTCGATTGATTGGTTGATTGTGCGCGGATTTGATGTACGGCCACGCTTGCACCGTTAATCACTTAGTTGATAATGATATTTTTTCGGCCGTTTTGACTACGCTTGCACCGTTAGTCACTTAGTTGATATTTTTTTCGGCCGTTTTGACTCACAGTATTTCGTTTCGTTTTTTTCGGGGGTGGTTTAGTAAGTGTTTCAAAGGTTTTTTTTTTGTTTTTATATTTTCAAATTAAAATGGCGTTAATTTTTAATGTGTTTGTTTTTGTGGTTTAATTTTTTTTCCCGAAGAAAATAGCCCGCACAATTGTGTTACTTTTAGGTTTTCTTTTTGGTTTTGTTGTTAGGCTTTCTTTATTTGTAGTTGCGATTAGGTTTTTGTTTTTTTGTTTTTTTTTTGGTTAATATATTGTAAAATCACTTTGATGTTGTGTTTTAGTTTTTGTGTTTCTATTATTGATAGGGCGGTGTGTACGTTTCGGTTTTTTTAGTATTATTTGAATTTTAGACTTCTTTTTATTTTTCGTTAATTTTTCTGATATTTTAGTGTTTGTTTAGTTGTTTTTTATGTTTATATATTTTTGTCTATTATTGAATATTTTTTTGGGCCGATTTAATACTTAATTTTTTTTTCGTACTTTTGCTTTTTATTGGAATATTTTATTTGTTTTCAAGTTATTAGTTTCTCGTATTTTTATATATATATATATTAATTAGGGAAGTAGTTATACAGTTTATAGAGTTATATGATTACTATTACTATTTCGTTAAGTGTTTCAGTGATCTTTGTATTTTTTTTTGTCGTTTTTCTTTTGATCAATTCATCTAAATCAATTCATTTCTTAGAGGCAATTAAAAACAATACACAGTACAGGTGGACAGTATTTGAAATAATGAAAATGAAATAATAATAAAAAAACAACGAAATATTTATATTAAAAACAAAAATCAAAAATGTAAATAGCGTGTGCAGATAAAATGAAAATTGTCTGGTTTTATTTTACGTTTCTTGGGGGCGAAAGTTCAACACGCAAAAAGCGGCCGGTGTCGTGTGAATGGGAAGGAATTAAATATAAAAAATAAATAAATAAAAAAACAACAAACAGAAAATAGGAAAAACCAAAAAAGAAAAAATTTAAGAGAATTACGTAAGATTTCCCTCTTTTATCTTTTTTTATTAACCTCTTCGTTGAACTGTATTTCTAAATCATTTTTCAATTCAATTTATTGATTTCGGACTGTTTGTTTGTTTGTTTTGTCTTTTAATTATTTATTTTATTCACACTCTGTTCCTATTCTTCTTCTTCTTTTTATTCGTATAAATTTATGGGTTTGTCTAGATTCGCGTGTGCGCTTTTGCGAGAGTCGTGTTTCTGTCTGTAGTGAGTGTGCGTAGCTGTGTGAATGTTTGCGCACGCGTGTGTACGCGCGTGACTGATTAAAAAAATGGGAAATTAAATATAGAGATTCAAAGATTCCCCGTTTCTTTTACGTCTTTCTTTTTTCTTCTTCGAGTTCTTTAAATATTGAAGTTTCGACTTAAAGATTTTCCTTTCTGCGTTCAAGTTCTTCGAATATTTTCTATTATATTTGCTTTTATTTTTGCGCGTCAGTTTAAGATTATTTAATAGTTTTGGATTGGTTATTTTAAATCCCTACGTACAATAGAAATATTTTCAAGCATTCGCTGAAAAGGTGCAAATCACAATTTTTTAAGAATTTTCTTTTTTTTTTCTTTTTCAGATAATTCTTTGTATTTGTGTTTGCCTTTCCTGTGTATGCTTTTTTTTTAATCTTTAATTAGGTCTTCTATCGCACTCTTGCTCTATTATTTATTATTTACTCTGTGTTGTATTTTCGATCAATTTCTTTGTCTTGATAGATTTTCTCTGGTCTTACCATTTTTTTTCCTGGCACGTTGCTTATTAGATTTCTTTCTATCTCCTTTTTCTAAATCCCACTTTACTCTCGCGTGCTATATCTTAAATTATTTTATTTTTGTTTTATTATCGGTTTCTTTGTTTATTTATTTATCTTTTTGTCATTTCGTTTTGGTTGTTGAGTGTGGGTGTGTGTGTGTGTTCTTTTTTTTTAATTATTAAATAGTTAATAAGGCCAAATTAAGGCACAAAAGTTCCTTTTTTTTCTTTCTTCAAATATATAATTGTTTTTTGCTTTTTTCGTCTTTTGGTTTTTGTCTATAATTTCGTTTAGTTTTGGTTGTTTAGGATGTGTGTATGTGTGTGTGTGTGTGTGTGTGTGTGCGTGTATCTATGTACGTGTGTGTGTATGTGTCTATGAATAAATTTTGGAATATATCGATTTATTTAATTTTTTCCCCCAATGGATGTGTTCTTATTATTATTTTCTATTTGTTTTTTTGTTTTTTTTTTTCCTTTTATGAATTTGATGTGTTGCGTGCGTGAATGTATGCCCCTTTTAGGGGGCGGGGAATTGATTCGTATTATTTTGTGTGTGTGTGCGTGTGTTTTCTTTTCTTTTTTATTTTATCTATTCTTCTCTTGTCTCCTGAAAAATATATGTATTTCTATTTTCAAATAATTGTGGATCGTTTATTTTTGTTTTTGGTTTTTTCCTTTTTTATTCTTTTTTTTTTCTTACTGTTTTAGTTTTTTTGTTTTTTGTTTTTTTTTTTTTTGTCTTCTAAAGAGAGAATCACATTTAATAAACTTTATTTTCCGTCGTTTTTTCGTGTGTATTGTTTTTTGGTTTTTTTCTTTTTTTTTAGATTATATTTAGAAAAACGTTGTTTTGTCAATATTTTTTGTATTTATTTGATAGAGGCCAAAATATCACCCGAGATGTTGTTTTTTGTTCTTTTGTTTTTTTTTTTTTTTTTGTATTTAAAATTGTCTCCTAAATTTTCTTTTCTTTTTTTTTAGTTTTCTTTTTTAAATATATATTTATGTATTATTTATTTTTCGTATTGTTTGTTTGTTTGTTGCTTTGTGTGTATGTGTGTGTGTGTGTGCGTGTTTTTTTTTTCTTACAGAAGAAGGTAGAGTGTTTCCGAATTGGCGATTTATTGAGTATGTTTGTTGTTGGTTTTTTGTAATTTGTGTGTGTGTGTGCGCGTGTTTTTTTTTATGGTAAAAAATAACAAAGAATAAAAATAAAATAAATCAAATTAGAACAAAAAAAAAAACCTGTCAAAACGAGAAACGCGTCCAAGAATTTTATAAGCGAATATTGATTAGCGATTTTATGTACTATAAAATACAAAAAATGGAAAAAAAAATTAAAAATAGAAAAAATTAAAAATGGAGTTTGTTTTGATGCTTTTGTTTGGATTTTTTTTTCGCGAGATCTTTATATCTGTGTTTTTTTTTTTTAATATGTAAAACTATAGCCCGTCAGTTGATGATCCTATGTGATGTGGTTTCTTTTTCCGATTTTTCTACTTGTCTCTATAGCCCGTCGATTATATATTGTTTTATAATGCGTTACAGCTTGATGTCTCTATAAAATCGTTTGTCGGCAGCCCCTGTACCTAACCTAACCTAAAAACCTGTCAAATGCCAATTGAAAGATAAAATGCGCCTTGTGTGTCTGCTGATGTATAGTCTGACAGTACCGGATTTCATATGATTTGATGATGTCTCTATAAAATCGTGTGTCGACAGCCCCTGCACCTAACCTAACCTCAAATCGTGTTAAATGTCAATTGAAAGATGTATGTCTGCTGCTGTTTAATCCAACTGCACTGGATTTGATTAAAAAAGATTAGCAGCTTTTCAAACACTCAGTGAACGTACGATTGCCACTTTTAACTTGTTCAAATTAGGGAAAAACTATTGAAAAAAGTATAAATAAAAAAAAAAAAAAAGAAAAAAAAAAGAGAAATCAAATATAATTTAGAAAAAATTAAATAAAATAGATGAGGACACGACACGACAAAAACAACAACAAGGAAAAGAACGCCGACTTTCTCAAGACCACCCCTTAAAAAAAAAAAAACAAAAACAAAAAACAACTAAGAAACGACAATCCAGGAAATAAAAATGAAATTCCCTTGCTCGATGATACAAAAACTGAGAGCTTCGATTGACTGCTGCAGGATTCACACTCAGCAATTCAGTGTACAGGTATCCAAAGGAGATGTCTATGGCTCTCGCCAAAACACGCAAAAGGTTCCCGCTCTCCTTCTCTTCTTCTACTTCTTATTCGTCCTGTTTTTATAAATCTTCTATTCTTATTTTAAATAATGTGAATGTGTGAATTTAGGCTGCGCGCAAGTGTTCGCGTTCAATCGCTTATCGACTGTATGAAGATATTAATGAAATATCTATCGATAAGATTTTCTGAAAGTTCTTAAGCAAAACAAGGGCGTAGTAAGGGTGACGGACGACACACACTTTATAGGTATGTGTAGAAAAATTGGTGTAGCGTGAAACGGGGGGGGGGGGGGGGGTGTTTTCTATAGTTCGGACTCAGGAGCGAGGATGAACGATTGCGAGATCAGGGTGTGGTGTGAGCGGGCTGGGGAAGCCCAGGGGCGTAATGGAGGAATTTCCAAACTAGATTAAGCAAAGTGTGTTTTTGTTTTTTTTTTTTTATTTAAATTTATGTATTCGATCGGTAAAAACTTAGAATGTTGGTTGTGGGTCATTAACGGCCAATGATCAGAATTTGTTTTTTTTTTTTGCGTAAAATTTATATTCTAGCTTACTGTGTTGTTTACCGTTATGTTTAATTTATATTTTTTGTTTGAATTAACGTGTGTATATATATTGTTGTTTACCGTTATGTTTACCGTTATGTTTAATTTAGTTTTTGAATTAACGTGTGTGTGTATATTAATATATTATATAAAAAAAAAGAAAAAAAATTGTGGTGTCTTGTGTGGTTTTTCTAGTCTCTTCTTCTTCTTGTTCTTGTCGCTCCTTCTATATGAATGAAAAATTTTGAATAATTCTTTTTTTTCGAATTAATATCTTTTTCTATAGTTTTTTTTCGAGAGAATTAATCTTTTTCTCTAGTACACGCGAATTTAATAAAAGCAAATTGTAGAAACCTCTCTCTCTCTCTCTATTTCGTTAGACTAAGAGTGTGGATTGTGGGTTTTTTTTCCTTTTTTACTTGCTTCCAATCTAAGTTTTGACTTTCTTGCGAGTAAGCGGTCCCTTGTTGTTGTTGTGTTTTATTAGTTGTTGTAGTTCTTGTTCTTTTTTTTCGACGACGTCTCTTGTATTTTCGTCGTGAAAATGGCGGCGGCCACTTGTTCGTACAACAATGATATTGGCGTAAATGCTTATAGCGATGTAAATGGGTGTGGTGAAAATTGTGATGAGTAAAGTGATGATGATGGAATTGTTGTTGATGATTTTTTTTGGTTCTTCGTTTTTTGTATTCTTTTGAAATTTGATTTTGATAGCAATTTTGTGTGTGTGTACGATTTTTGTCAGATTTTATTTCGATTCGTTGAGGAGTTTTTGTGCTTTGTCTAGTTGTTGTTAATTGTGTGTTTATTGGTGTATTTGTTATAGTTGAAGTTGTTGTTGTTGTTAATGTATTATTGAAGCTGTTTTTATTGTATTTATTGTTGTTGTTGTAGTGATGATTATATGTGTAATTGTGTGATGATCTGTGTGTATAGATATTTTCTAGTAATTTACTTAATAATATATTTTTCAATAAAATTAAGTAAATGCTAGCTGTATGGTAGATGATATTCAAAACTGTCTGTTCCGGTGTCAGTGTTAATTTGTGTGAATCTGTGGGTGGTTATTTTGATAGTCACGTCGACTTGATCACCCAAGCTTGTGTGATTATCAAATTTAATAGGGGGATTTTTAATTTACGTTTTTAATTTAATTGGGTTTTTTTTTGCGTCCTTTTTTTTAAGACAAAAAGCAAAGAAAGTTTTTTGATTCGGTTTTAGGGGGTTAGGTTGGTTGTGTGTGTTAAATTTCGTTTTATTTATTTATTTTCAATTTTATTATGGTGTGTTTTTTTTTCAGTATTTTATAGTGGTGGTTTTGTTTTCGTTGCCTTTGTGTATGTGTGTGTATCGATATGTTTGCGTGTGTGAGTGTGTGTGTCTGTAGGTGTTTTTTTTTTTTTTGGAAATTTACTCCTACTTTTGAATTCAAAGGATTTTACTATTTTTCCTTTTGTTTTGTTTTATGTGTTTTTTTATTCGTCGGCGTTATTCCGACACAGAGAAACTCAAAAATTAGTTATAAACCTTGACACGCTTGCTATCCCCACAAGAATAACTAAGCTCTCATTTTGACAGCTGTCAAACGAAAACTGCCATGAATTTTGTAACGAAAGTTGGCGATAATTTTGTTGTTGTTGTTTTTTCTAATGGTTTGTGTGTTGCCGAAAGAAGAAGAAGAAAGCGCGTACTATTCGCTTTAGATGTAAATAAAATTCAATAAAATTCCAAAATTTTCTCTATTTTTTTTTTTAAATTTTCCGTTAAATTGCGCTGAAAATTATTGATTGACTTTTTTTTTAAGTTTTTGGTTTCTGAATTTTTTTTTCCAATATGTTCCTAAATTGCTTTAAAATATTATGGATTTTTTTTGTCGAAAATTTGTGGTTTTTAACTTGTTTTTCGTTATTCCAAATTTTGTATTTATTATTAACTAGTTGTTGTTGTTATTTGTTTTTTCTTTAATTTCGTGTGTATTTTCCTAAACTTATTCAATTTTGTACTTTTAATTTTTTTTTTTGCTTTCGGGTATTTGTTTTTTGTTTTTTGGTTTAAATAACTTCAAAGTAAATTTTGAGTGTTATATCTTTCCTAAATATATTATTCCGTGATTTTCGTAAATTTTCTGTTTTTAATTTTAATCCTTTTGTCTTTTTGTTGTCAAAAATATGTTTTTCTTGCTTTTTTTTGTTCTTGTTTTTTTTTTGCTTTTGTTTTTGTGTATATATTTAGGTTTTCTGTTTAAGTTATCTCCCCCGCGCGTGCGCGTGTGTTTTTCCGCGTCTCGCCGCCTATCGAACTGAAAACAAGTTGTGGTACTTTAAAATTTTTAATTTTTTTTTTTATTTTTTTTTTTTTGGTTTCTTTGTTTAATTGAAATTGTTGTTCAAATTTATTTGATTTTTGGCTTTTTTTGTTGGATCCGAAACGTTTTACGCAACTTAAGATTTTCTTGTGATTTTTGATATTTTGCCTGTTCGTTGTCAAAATATCCGTTAAGTTAAGAAAAGTCAGATTCGCTTCTCTGTTGTTGCTGCTGCTGGTGGTGGTGATATCGTTGTTGCTGATGTTGAGGTGCTGCTGCTATTATCCTCTTGTGCACTGTAAAATGTTTTGCCGTGGTTGTAGTAGTTGTTGTTGTTTCTGCTGCTGCTGGAACAACACGCTGAACTTTGAACACACTATCTCAGTTAAATTGTTTTTTTTTTTTTTGTTGTTATAATTTTATAAACTTTGCCAAAAATTGATTTTTGTTATGATATTTGTTTTGTTGTTCTTGTTATATTAATTTATTTAATTTAATTATTTGTTTTTAAATCTCAAGGCCAAGATTTTTAAATTTTCTTCTTTTTCCAAATTGTTTTAATTTTTCTCTGTTTAAATTTCTTGCAGAATATTGGTGAAATTTTTGTTTTTTCTTTTTTTTTTGAACTAAAAATTATGTGTGTGAATTTCTTGATTATTTGATTTTGTTTTTTTAACTGTTTTTTTTTTTACTAAATTGGTATATATTTATTATTATGAGTTCAATTTTTGTTTGTTTTGTTAATATTGTTTTAAATTGTTTCCGGTCTATTGCAATAACGTAAATTCAGTTCAGATGGGGTCTACTGAAGAAAAACCTGCAAACGAAACATGTCGATTTATTTGTAGTGAGTGGAGGGGGAGGGGGGGGGGGGGGGGTTTGAAGCAACACAAAGAGCAGCTCCTTGAAGTTGAAGGGACGCAGGGGAGGGGAGTGGCGGGGTGGGGAAAGGTCACAATGTGATGTGTATCCTTTACTATCCTTTATTAGAGCCGGTGCGTGTCTTGTATTTTTTTTACTATAAATTTTGTTAAAATAATCCTTACAGTCGGACATCCTTCCTAACTGAATGACCCTACTCTACTATATAGTCATTCGTATAAGGTGCACAATTAATCAAGCTGGCTCTTGATGTGTCGAGAAGTACGTAAAGGCCCCAATAAGTTGCTAAACGCAAACATAATATATCTGAACTGATCCGTACCAAAAAGACCTTTTCCTTAGTCCTCCACGTGGGCGCCCCCTGGTAACGGCAGTGTTTCAAACCGCTGACGGCCAAGTCTTAGCGATAAGACATTTGGAAAAAAGGTAGCTGTAGCCTGAATGGCTGACCAACACCTAAGCGTCTCAGGTTTAGTAGGAGGAAATGATTTGCGTAGTTGGAACTGCAACATAGTTGTGTGAACTCCAGCACGTTTATTAAACCACCTGAAACAGCTATCTTCCGAGGCCATCTCCTGAATGGGGTTAAGCGACGTGCTGACAACTCGTCCTTGCAAAAACCACTCCATGTTAAGACACCTGTAACAAAAGCCTCGGATTGGGCGGATCAACAGCGACGACACCAGGCGGCCATGGTCCGACGTCGGTCTGTCGCCTCACGATGATGATGATCCGTATACGCTGATCAGAATAGCACAAGGACATGAGTATGGTGAGCCAGAAAAAAATATGTTACAAGTATTTAAGAATTCTCGCTGATGCGTTTTTGTAATCGTTCTTCTGAAGCGGCCAGGATCAGTTTCTGATTTTTTGTTTTAATTCAAGTAGCAAGTGCATAGATTTATTTTGAACAGCGAGGATCACATGTTACACACTTGTATTATTGAACATCCACGTGGGGTGGTGGTGCCTAATACTTAATTACCCTAACCCCTTGTGGGGCATAGCGCGTCAACTGTTCCATGTGGCCCAGTTGACGTTTCGTTAGCATAAATTGGTTTCGGAGAATGCAGTTGCCAGCGTGCACCTCCTAGGTGGTGCCTAAGACCCCTAAACAATGAGCCCTGAATCGACCTTTGACTAAATTTACATATTTCACAGTACATATAACCACGCGGTCGTATGTCCTTAAGGACTAATCCTTTGACCGTTTTTTAGTGTTGGATTTCAAGGGGCACCCTTATTGAATGTTGCGTCGGATCTTGTGCGCCTTTGCATCATGAGTTGTGCCCCTTAATACGCTTTAAACGTGAACCGGAGAAAACCGAACAAAAAAAAAGAAGATTGAAGCGCTGAACCTCGGTTAAACTCATTTCTCCCGGTCTAAGGAGCGCGTGAACGGAGAAAGCCACCGGAAAAGGAAGATGATTCGAAAAAGTGGTGAACCTTGATTAAACGCCTTTCTCCCGGTCTAGGCAAAGGCATGTTTTTTTCCTGCAGCTTTTCAACTTCTGCGCGAAAACCTCGCGCCCGAAATTGAGCCAAGGAATCCCAAGTATACTCTCTGTCCAAGTCCAACATTTCACTAAGCGTTCTCAAACATATAAATTTATAGATATATGTATCTAAAGAAAATCTAGAAAAGTATATGTTAAAAAAGGTCCTAGAAATTTCACTCTCTTATCCCGAATGCACATACAAACTGTGAGGGAGCTGTGTGTGGTTATATGCACATACATAAGATACAACGGTCTGTATATATACACACGTCTGTAGACGTTTTTGCGTTATGAGAAAAGGAAACTCGAAAATATGGCGGGCAAAATAAGTGTATAAGGGACTAGAAAGGATGCACATTATAGTCGTCGTCGTCGTGTAAGGACACTTCTATATACGGGTGGGGGGTAAGAGCGCGCGCGTGTAAGATTTCTCTTCTTGACGTCTCCATTCGTCCGTTTTATTTTTATTTCGTTTTATTTTTTTATAAATTGATGGTAAACATAAACACTAAACACATATTTTAAAGATTGCGCGGATTTTTTTTTTGCGGGTCTTTCACACGTTTTAAGTTGAGGCTCAAATTGAAAAGGATAGGGCACAATCACACTGTTGTCTCGGGAGAATTTCGCTCATTTTGTTTAGGCACTGATTTATATTATTATCAAACTGGGAACTAGGATTTTTTTTTTATAAATTATTTTGACAAAAAAAAATTAAATCGAATATAATATCATAATTTTTTTTTGTCAAAATTTTTTGGGCATTTTTTTTATGAAAAATTATTCTTTTTTTTATTTTTATTTTTTGGGGATTTTTTTTTAGGCTCGTCGAACCTGCATCAAGTACGATGCAAACTGCACTTTTGATATTGCGAAATTTGTTGAAACCCCCTTCAGTTCGGTTGATTCGGTCGGTCGGTCGTTTTGTTGGGTTGTCGGTGGTCCGGCGTCGAAGGACCGGGACGGAGGTGTGTTGTTTGGTTGGTTGGCAGGCAGGCTGTCAGGTTGGGTGAATATGGACTGCACTCCTGCCCAGTGTCAGTGCTTTCGTCAGTGTTTTTGCTGTTGCTGCTGCTGCTGCTGGGGCTGCTAAAATGTGTCGGAGGCCACTCTCACTCATTCTGCGGAGGCCACTCTCACTCACTCTCTCTCTTTTCGTATACACATGTGTATATTATAAGGGGCGGCGGAGGGGTGCTTACAGTCAAAGTTGTAGCCGGTATAAAGTATAGGAAAGTTGGAATGAGGACTTGCATTGCATGTGCAAGGCGAAATGCAATCGTTTTGTAGCACAGAGGTCGGTTTCATGCCGCCTTGTGTGTACACATATTGCATGTACACCCTGCTCATCACTCGACTTTTCAATGTGCCCACTTTTGTACTCTTGTTGTCGTCCGTCCGTTTCTGTCCGAACATCGTACAGGACATTGGACGTGGTGTGTATGGCCAAGGATATATAAGTTGCGAGACTTTGTAGTACGAAATTGTTTTGAACATTTTGTTGATAATGTGGATAGGAGAGAATATTATGTATGATAGGTGGGTGGTGTGGTGTGGATTGGTATATAATGATATTGCACGCATGCATAGCATGGGAATGCAGTTGAAAGTGTGTACAACGTGGCCAGGACAGGCAAGTGCAGGACATGTGTATGAAGCTAAAACTATGTAAGGATATTGCATACAGATACATACAAACAATACACACGATTGCTAGCTTCGCTTGCATGCCCATACTCAAGATAGCATGCATCCTGGCTGCTTGACGCGGTTTCTGTTGCTCCTGGCCCGAGAGCAGCGGGTCCCACCGACCGACCAACCGACCCTGCAACATCTGGTGGCCCGGCGGCGGGGGCAAAGGAGGCTGGTTGACGATTTCCCTTGTAGGCTCGACCGTTCGAACGGTTTACGGATACACCGAAAACATACAGTCCGATCGTATATGCACACACGTGTTGTGGAGGACATTTCGTTTCGTAACCGAACCGATTTTCGGAATGCATTTATTTGATGCATCCACTCCATTCCTATGCACGGCACCCGGAATTTTCAGCCGGGGGTGGCGGGTGCCGCTTTCCTCATCATGCGATACCATGGACTCCTCTGAAATATCCCGCGGGTGTCATTCGTACACATCCGCCCGTGTTGTGTATCGGGACCCGATGTAGGCAAAAGCGTCCAATTATTTTTACACTTAATAAAAAAAAGTGCGTGGAAGCTGGAAGCTGCATCATCAACCACCACTATTTCACGCACGCATCGTGTATTAGTTTTCAAGCAGCATAAATGGAATTGCATTCTCAGCCGCGCTAATGAGACAGGGCGGGCGGGCGGCGGCGGCGATCGGTTGAAGTCCAGGTCTAGGCATTCTGAAATATTTCTGGGAGAAAACACACAGCCAGCCTCCCCCCTCTGCCTATTTGGGATATTCTAACTAAAGGACATATTGCACATATTGGTAGGATGCGTGTAAAGTGGTGTCCTTCTGTACGGACGTGTCTTTCTCACACTTTTGTTTTGTATTTTGTGCCAAACAGAGGGGGGGGGGGGGGGGGGGTGGTTAGCAGTCGGCCCCAGGTTTTGAATGTGTACTACTACTACTTGGTATATTTTCTCTCCGCCTGCACAACCACACACCATATGAGAGGCTCTTCGTAGCAACCGTGTGTATGAGCCCAGCCCTACTTTGTAGGCCCACCGTGCCGCGCTCCTTCCGGCCAGCCGTCTCTCGCCCTGCATACGCACAATATGTGTGTATAGTGGCCGAGAGCCGGACACTCTATGGTACATGTACCAAACGACCTTTAACCCGGCCATCCCCGGCCCGAACGAATAGGGAGAATGCGTCCTCACACTTTGAAATCAATTTAAGTTTCAAACATCGCGAGTGTTCACGCCGCCACACAGTACAATCATCCTCCATTTTCATTAGTCCCGATCGAATAGCCCCCCTCTACCACCGCGGGGAACTTGCATCCTTGCGGGGCCAACCGTCGTCACCTGCTCACCAAATCCTTTGCACACGAACATTGTATGCATTTTATGCACACACGACACAATTATGTGTACATATTTTGTATTGCATTGCGTTTCGTTGCGTGTGCGGCGATTTTGCGCAAAAATTTTTCAATTTTTTTTTCTCGTTTACGTATACGTTCCTGGTATCGGGATTTTCGTACCTTTAAGGATGCCCATTGGGGCGGCACACGGCACGGCGATTTCGTCTGTATGTGCAGTGTTTCAAATGAAATTGACATGCATTTGTGCATATAGTACTCGCACACACAATATTAACGGGCAATTCTATGCATGCATAAATGCATCAGGAGGGAAATTTGAGCACCACCGTCCGAAAAAAGGACATCATCTCGCCATGACAGTCAGATCCATTTGATTTTATTTTTTCGCGTGTTCTTACTTGTGGGGCTCGAAAATCCCTTCCAGGTTATCAACACTCAGCTCTACGCAAAACCAATGAAAAGAATATTATAGACAATTTTATTTTGGTCGAATATCGAGGGAAAGGGTTTAACTTTATGAGAATCGTCTTTAATATAATTCTGACCCCCGCCAAGGAGCGCTGCCACGTCCTTGATTGCCCAATGGGATCTATAACGCTCCCTTCATCACTTCAGAGGCATCTTTTGATGCTTGCTCCTTTGAGGTTTCGACGTTGATGAAGTCTCTGATTTCTAGAGGAACCGTTATAGCCCCTCAAGGGTCTTCAAGTACATGGCAGTGCTCCTCGGAGCGCTTTCGCCCCAAGGGAAAGGGTTTAACTTTATGAGAATCGTCTCTAAAATAATTCTGACCCCCCAAGGAGCGCTGCCACGTCCTTGATCGCCCAATGGGATCTATAACGCTCCTTTCATCACTTCAGAGGCATCTTTTGATGCTTGCTCCTTTGAGGTTTCGACGTTGATGAAGTTTCTGATTTCTAGAGGAACCGTTATAGCCCCTCAAGGGTTTTCAAGGACATGGCAGTGCTCCTCGGAGCGCTTTCGCCCCAAGGGAAAGGGTTTAACTTTATGAGAATCGTCTCTTAAATAATTCTGACCCCCCAAGGAGCGCTGCCACGTCCTTGATCGCCCAATGGGATCTATAACGCTCCTTTCATCACTTCAGAGGCATCTTTTGATGCTTGCTCCTTTGAGGTTTCGACGTTGATGTAGTCTTCAAGGACAATTGGAAGGGCGCGTGAAGCGCGCGGTGAGCCCGCGTCTTTAATATAATTCTGCCCCCCCCCCCCCCCCCCAAGAAGCGCTGCCACGTCCTTGATCGCCCAATGGGATGTATAACGCTTCTTTCATCACATCAGAGGCATCTGACTGACATGATTGGCGAATCCACGGGGAACAACGAATGTTGCCGTTGAGCAGCCAGAACGATTTTATAGGAGACCTAACACGACTGCAAATCCCACGATCAGTGCCCAAAAATTATTTCCTTATTTTCGATACGAGTTAAAACTTCGTAATAGTTGTCTTTGTAAGCACACGCCCCGCACCACCGCATCCATCAAGGTCCTGAAGATAAAAGAGAGAGTGAACCTGAGCGCATGAGGCCTGAGAAAATCAGAAAATTTCCTACTCCACCACAAAATGATTGATATCCCGTGACTATCATTACATCAGTAAACGCCGCCGCCGGCTGTTCAAGAAGCCCATCCTTAACTTCTCCCTTCTATCTGTTTGCTCTATTCTCCATATTAAATTGATAAATTGATTTTAAAATTATTGTATTTTTAAGCATGCAGCACATGCAATTTTTGCAAGCCCTGTCACATTACTAAGTTATTCGAATATAAACAAGATGTCCCCTGTCCTTGTTAGTCATCCCAATATACACAATGTTGCATGTCGCCCTCGGCCACACAAATAAATGAGTGTTCTCCAGAGGACGAGCGCTCAAATTGCATATTTTAACGTCTAACCATGTGTATTCTGCTAATAATGGCCCTTTTTTCTTTCAATTTGCAACAAAATAAAATGTATACGATTATCACGAAAATTACGATGCCTGGGACAAACAAGGACTACACAAAATGCCCTGCACACACTTTTCATTATTATTTCATTACGATGACGCTCGAAAAGTGTCTCGTCCGCCGTGCATGAGTGATGTGTGTATCCTTTCGGGTTAAAATATAAACGGGCATGAAAAATTGTTTTCATTTTTTTTTTATGGTGACCGCAAAATTGTCAAGATAAACCGCAAAGTGCATAATATCATCGCAAAGCATCACCTTCGAAAGAGAACAAATGGAAAAAAGTTAAATTTGAAATATAAGGTATGTGTCTACACATATAGAGAGACACGACCGTGACGAAGGAAACCTGCAAATTTACATCCGTATAATTTCACTTGGATATTTTTTCTGTCACACACGGAGATTGTCCTTATGCGCTCCTGTTCCGGGGCAGAGACAGGCGACAAGAATTTCGTTTATAAACATACACACTGGACCGGACGCAATGATGATGACGGGCCGCCGGTCGCGTCACATCGGTCCTTGTTAGTAATTTTATTTTAATTTACTTTATATTACCGCACACCGCATTGAAGGTGTCCCAAAAGGATCTCTGACGTTCCATAGAATCGGTCAGAATATGCTGGCTGGATGGACTGTGGTCATATTGTCATCATCTTGCAAACACTCTGCTCTTTGGGTACATTTTGATTAATTTGTAATTATATGCTGACATGATAGTCGGTGTAGCATACAGGTCCTGGACGATCCTTGAGGATGAATTTAAAACTTGTTTTTTATTTTTCTGGAATCGTCTATCAGAAGTGCGGATATGAATTTTGACGGTTTGGTGGAAATGATGGATTATTTGATTGACGTTTGATTGTTTTACTTTTGTAAAGCCTGTCCTCCCTGATGTCTTTGTTTATTGACCTCCTACTCCCTATTTGAACTTACTGACCACCTCTCGTACAGCACAGCACAGCATATGGCTGAAAATTGCGTGAGCCGAATAGAAATTTGACGATATCTCCGCGAATACCGACGCAATTTTTATAAAATTTGAAATTTGTACTACTTATAGGTTACCCAAAAAATTAAAAATCGAAATTGCGACCTCGCCCCGCCATCCTCTCCATTCGGTGAACTTATTGACCGCCTCTCGTACAGCACCGCCATGTGGCTGAAAATTGCGTGAACCGCGTAGAAGTTTGACGATAACTCCGCGAATACCGACACAATTTTTATAAAATTTGAAATTTATACTTCTAATAGGCTACTCAAAAAATTAAAAATTGAGATTATGACCTCGCCCCGCCATCCTCTCCATTCGGTGAACTTATTGACCGCCTCTCGTATAGCACCACCATATGACTGAAAATTGTGGGTTTCAAGTACAATAGAAGCACAATTCTGACTGGACTAAAAACATTTTTTTTTAATGAAAATGTAATTTTAGAATCATTTATACTCAGAGTCTTCTGATGATTGCTTCGCACAATTGAAACGCATCCGCAATAGTTGCCACTGCACTAGAACAAAAATAGAAAAACAAAACACAATAATAAAACTAGTCAAGTAACGGTCGTCGTTTTTATAAAAAGGCATATGTTCAAGTGGTATCCGTGCGCTCATTCTGATCCTTCCTTGTCCCGAATTGACCTGACATATTATCGTCGTCACCATACCATACCATACGTGATAGAGGAAAGGATTTATCAAAACATATAAAGGAATCAACGAACCGAAGGGGTCAAAAATGAATCTTTAATAAGATAACAAAAGAGAGGGTCACACACATGCACGGCACAACGAGAAATATAATGAAATTCAATGTAACGGTGTGTCTTCTGATTGTCCTGTCCTTCCGGACATTCCGAAAAAAAAATTGAATATCCTCAATGTTATTCGTGTCCGCATATGATGTGTTCTTAAAAACAACAAAAATCCCGTGGGATCTCATCATCAGAATCAGAATTGTGACGCAATTCGTTATTGTTGTTGCTGTTGTAGCATGTTTCGTGGCAATCGCGGACCAGGATTAGGGTACCTGGACGTGCATATATCATCATCATCATCCGTAGTACTTCTCTTCGCGCGTTCTCGATGGTATAAATTTAATTTCATTGACGACGATCGTCCTGTCGGGACCAATTTCGATGTGTTTTTCCTTTTTTTTTCATGTATCATTCAGGACCTCAAAGAAGGGATCAAACAGACCATCACACAAGCTTTAGTGACGGACCATTCGCTGTTGAAGAAAGGGTTAAAAATTTAGGCGAAAGGACGACCAGGTCAGTCCACAAAACCCGGGTTAGAATTACACAAAATTTGCATATAATATAACGTGGTCCCGCGTGCTCTTGTGTGTTTCGGTAATTGAATTTCAGGACAATGTCCGTAGGATCGGCATTTTGGGATGCTGTGTAAATGAAGAGGTCGCCGTCAAAGAGGGATCATAGGTGACCGGGTGGTTCAGAATGGAATCCAACACGCTTTCGAGATATGTTCTCAGGTGTGGTACGCGGGGAGAGTTGAAAGCCTATGAGATCCCGTCAAAGGTACGCGCGGATTTCATATTTTCACATCTGCGTTGGTCAGGATATCACATTCTATTTTGGGTCCGCTCTGAAATAATTTCAGCAGTACGAACAGCAGTAGTAGTCATTCGGATATTCAGACAGCGACTCTGTTCAAAGAAATTTTCTGTATTTATTTTTCTGTTGTGAATTAATACGTTGTGGGGTCCATTCGTTTGAACATTCAAAATTAAATTCACTGGACGCCCCCCCACGCCACTTAGGGAAAGGTAAAAGTGGAACATCGCCATCGATTCGGACCTGTGGAACTTGGAACAGAAGCAAGAAGCGCTCGTGTGGGAGCTGCGGATTGCAACTCAAAAAAGATACAGTCCTTCTGTTCGGGCGTAATTTTTGGTCAATACGGTGACATATACTGTCTTAATTGTTATAGGCCTTAAATATTGTGGACTTGGCAGCATCTTCATTCCATTACTCGTAAATATATCTTTTAAAACGCACGTAAGGAAAAAGGAAACTATTTTGTACTTCCTTATTTTTTTTTTTTTTTCAAAAATAATCCCATTTTCTTTCGACAGAGAATCTTCGTGCAATCGGCTGCCGACCCAGAACCACTCGAGCCCCCCTCTCCCTTTCTCCCCCCGTGCTCGCGCGTCTTCCTTCAAGAAAAAGTGTCCTTTTTGCATGTTGACCGTTTTCGCCGTTGCCGCCCCGGTCCGAAACAAATAAATTAAATTTAAATATTGATGTGATGGATTTCCAGACAATTAATCAATCATATTTCTTAACAATGGGGACGGAAGGAAGGTCGCATCAACAGTAATCCCCCCTGTGGCACCCAGGTCGTCCTTGGTGTGGCGTAAAATGCCGTATCCGCAGTTCGGACGTGTTGTTGGGTCAACTAAACCAACCAGAAAAAATCATTTTGGGATATTTCCTTCCGCTTTTTTCATTTTGATTTTTTTTTGTTTTGTTGTGTTTGTGTTGTGGCAGAAAGGAAAATTAAATGACGTTATGCGAATAAGTCTTGAGCCTTTTTTTGTGTGCTTGGACTTATTTTCATTTAATGAAAAGACGTAGACACATCCAGAGATAGATAGGAAAAGTATTGTGTAGTTGCGAATTGAGAAAAAAAAAACAGAAAATCGATTTGGACGTGCCCATAGCAAGGAGCATTAAATATCGCCATTTCCAGAATTTTGTTAATTGTCTTGACCCCTCCAGGGGCATAGGCGCGTCAACATCTCTAGCATTTCTATGCTTTGTTGATGTTTCGATAGCATATCTACTTTTCAGAAGTGCAGTTGCTAGCATGCACCTCCTATCCGCGCCGTCTTTGTACTGACAAGTTCGGAGCACTGTGAGCGTTCTATTAGTACCCACAGGCAGTTTTTGGTCGCGCCGAGATTTGAACCTCGAGCTCTAGGTTAGTATCGTTGAGCGGTGACCGAACGACCACGGCCACTGAGCGTGACGATTTCCAGAATCTTGATAGATTATTATTTTTTGAATATTTTCTCTTTAGAAACTTGTAAAAGTAATCAAACTGACACGACTCCGACCAGTTCCTCTATATATGTATCCATGAATCTTTTTCGAAGCAAAAATCCACAAAAATTATTTAAATTAAAAACTTATTATCGAAAACAAATCTAAAAACTTTTGCTGGACCAAACACATCAAAAACGCCTCTCCGCATTGCTTCGCATTCCCCGTCACAATCAAAAGATTGTAATTCGTTCGTTCGTTCGTTTTTTTTTTTGCCTGTGAAATTTCCAGGACACACTTTTCTTTTTATTATTTATTTTTTTTTTGCATGCGCCTGGTTTCAATTTCATTCCGAAAATAAATCTAAGAAACTTGAAATTGTCTCTCGCGGCTTTTCATTTGATTTTCACAGAATTTCTTCAACAAGTAAGAGCTAGGGGCGAACCAAGGCTTGTCAGCTCAGGACAGAGAATGGGGTGGAAAAAACTCAGCCAGCAATTAGCCAGCCGGCCAGCAACAAGCCTAAAGACAAAAACCAGGAAGAAAGAAGTTGGAAAAATTGTTGTTGCCAGGAAAAGTTTTATATTTTGCCTTTATCCAATTTACTTCTTCTTTCTCTGTTTTTTTTTTTGCTTTTTCGATTCATCTCAGCGCACACTTCTTTTCTCCCGCGAAGACTTTCTTCTTTTTGGTTCGCGCGAATTTATTTTATATTTTTTTTTCGTTTTCTCGACGAATTTTTCGTTGAGATTTTCAAATGCCGGCCGTCGCGACCTCTTTCATCTCCCGGTCGTGGCGCAGCACGCTGGCCGGGGGGTTTTTCACCATTTTTGCCGGATGTTACGCGCGACCTTCGGCAAACGGATATTTACAAAAGTAAGTTTTAGTGTAAAGGGATGGATGGGAGATCTTTGGCAGGGAGTGGGAGGGCGGAATCGGACCAGCAGCAGCAATAAAATGAAAAACAGTAAAAATGAGAATTTCCTTTCGCGAATGAAAACATCAAAACCATAAAATGACCAAAGTCAGAAATTGTAGCACATTGTGAAAGGAGGAAAATCAAGGGAAAAGATATTTTCACTACTCCACTATCTCCGTCAGAATATCTCGGACGCGTTCAAGAAAAAGTGTTGTTCATGCGGACACAGGACGGTCGACGACGAGTAGAAAAATGAAAAATGGTATAGCGAAAAATATTGCTCGGTATGATGACAAGAAAAAAAAGACGGAAAAGGAAGAATTAACTTGAAGTGTATTTCTATCTTTTCAATTTGAAAAATTTCCTTGAATTGTGTGTGAGTGGTTGGGTGGACGGAGCGGCGATGGTAGGACGGACATTAATGATTTTTGCTTCTATTAAAAGTAAATTGGATTTCCTTTTTCTTCGCCGGGCGAATGAATAGGGGGCCAGCCCCCTGTTACTGATGGCCGCTTTTTTGTTTCTTATTACTTTTCCTGAATGGGAAACAAAAAGGTTTGCACATTTTTTTCTTGCTACAGGATCCTACGGGAAAGTAGAAGGTGTTCCAAAAATTATTGCCAACAATATCCTTCTTCTGATCTGGATGACCTCAGGAATATGACAGCCACAAGGCTCAACAGTTACATTGCTAGCAGAGGCTGGTTTGATATGTAGGTTCGTTTGAAGGCGATTTTTTGGTGGTACCACAACGGACCCAATGCTGGTCTAAGTGTGCTGTGATACATCACGGCAGCCCCTGCACCTAACCTATATCCTTCTTCAGCTTCTTTCCTCTTTCATGAAAAAAAAATAAATAAAAACTTATCTCTATAATTTCTTCGCAACTTATGCATTTTATCCTGCCATTCATTTCCTTCCTCATTTAACAATCCTTTGCAGATATGAACAATCTTTTAACACCTATCATATATGCTTCGATTCAGTCGTCGGTCGTACCTTGCAAAACACCTCGACTTCTTCCATCGCACAAGATCTTATCTGGCATATATGCATATACACACAGGATAATGTACTTTTGGTATCTTGTAGAGTTCATATCCACCTTATCCTACCCAGCCATTCACATATGCGTGTGTGAATTCACGTGTATCCTTCGACAAACGTTTGTTTGTCTACTTTACGACTCTTTATACAATTCGAATTTTTATTTCCCTGCTTTCTTGTTTTTTTTATCGGCCTCTCTTATCCTGTTCCTCATTTTTACTTCGCCTCGTTAGAGGCCTATGGAATGGAGAGCCCCCACCCGCGCACATACACACGACACGTATTCGTAATCGTTTTCGTCCATCGCGTAAACACATAAACTTCCCATATACCCAACATCAGCAACAACAACAACAACAGAAGGACATATAAGGGACGCGGGAACAAATGAACAGGAAAAATATATAATTTAATACTCAATAAAGAATAGAGGGTACTTGCATTTTTTTTTTTTGGTTCGATAGTTTGAACAGGACTCCTCCTCCTCCTGTTTTTCCAACTGGACGCAAACGCCTATATATAGATTGATGTATTTATGTACGTAGTACGTAGCTCGGATACGGATTTTTGTATTCCTCCTCATCAGCGCCATATATGATTCGTGTTCGTGCACTGTGTGTGTTGTTGTTAAGTTGAACGAAAAATTCCTTTCGATTCCGTACAGGACTCTGTGGAGAATTGGAAAAAGGGAGTGAAAGAAAAAAATGGGTGGATGTGTGTAGGGGTTAGGAAATATATGTGTAGATGGATTTGAACGATTCCTTTCCAAATGCTATTGACCCTATTTTGACAATAATTATTTTTAGGTATAATTGTCAGTTCATTTACCGATTGTTTTTTTTTTGTGGATTTTCTATATTGATCGGCCGGCAACCATTTTCGCAAAATCTGTTTTTAAACAGTAGCTTGGAAGTTTTAATCTGCGAGCCGATAAAATGGCTTGATTTTCGGCAGCTACTAGCCGACAAATTGTAAGCACACGACTTATATTGGGAGTACAAATTAATTCGGTCCGTTTTTTTGTGGTCAAAAATACATTTATTTCAAAATAAAAAGAATTAAAAGGTCATAGTATCGTCCATCGCTAGCTACTGCTTTTTCCCACCTCTCAGGCAGGTTTCGAATTCCATCTCGAAAAAATGTCTCGTTTTTTGAGGTGATCCAAGTTAGGAGCCAATTTTCGATTTCTACGAAAGAAGTGAACCGATGACCTGCCAGATCGTGTTGCAGAAGGAGCAATGTCCGGAGAATACGGCGGGTGCGGAAAAATATCCCACTCGAGCGTTTCCAGATATTTTTTCACGACTTTTGCGACATGAGGCCGAGCGTTGTCATGCAGAAAAATAACTTTGTCATATCTTTGCTTGTATTCCGGTCGTTTTTCTCGTAACGCACGGCTCGAACGAATCAGTTGCAGTCTATACCGATCGCCCGTTATGGTATCGCCAGGTTGTAGCAGCTCATAGTACACAACACCCTTTTGGTCCCACCAGATACACAACATGACCTTCGAACCATGAAAATGCGGCTTTGGTGTTGATGTTGAGGTCGACGGCAACGATCGACCGGGCATAGCGTAGTATTTTTTCTTCTTGGGGTTGTCATAGAATATCCATTTTTCATCCCCAGTAACAATTCTAGGCAAAAAAAAACCCTTTCTTTGTTGCCTTTGAATCAGCTGCTCGCAAGTGAAAAATCGCCATTCAATGTCTCTCGGTTTCAGTTCATAAGGCACCCAATTGCCTTGCTTTTGAATCATTCCCATGGATTTTAATCGTACAGAAACTGCTTGTTGAGTCACTCCCAATGATTCTGCGAGCTCCTCTGGCGTTTGATTCGGATCTTCATCGAGTAATGCCTCCAAGGACTTTGTCTTCGAATTTTTTTGGCTGTCCAAAGCGAGGCTTGTTTTCAACGCTGAAATCTCCATTCGTGAAACGTCGAAACCATTCCCGTTTTTGAGAAATCCGCTTTTAAGTGAGCGGCTTGGAAACTTCGACCGTCGAGCCGGCAAATTGCTAACTCACTGCTTGTCATATTATTTTCCGAAACAACAATTGGACTATTAGGTGACTTTTCTGTCAATTTTTTCCTAGAAAATTTACCGTTATTCAGAGAATTACTCTACTGCAAATTTTGGGTGGAAATTTGCAACCGTTTTTGAAAAATGAACATTTAAAAACATCGAAAGCCGGGCGGCTGCATATTGCTAGATTCATACCGCGGGCTAGGCTCATTTTCCATCCGTTTTAGTCCGTTAACGGTAAGTTCAATGTTCGCAATTTCTTTTCAAAAAATGATGTCGCGATTGGCAAGTAACTTTTCTATACATTTTAATCAAAAAAGTTCCGTTATTTCTTAAATTGCACCCTCAAGGAGAGTATAGGCATGTGTCGCATTCAAATTTTAAATAATCTTTAATACTTCCAATATTTCTTTCACGAGCTTTAAGCCTTCAATAATGAAAGAAACCAAACTCTACCATATTCTTAAAGACTTCGTCAAAACGGAAAGAAAAATTCAGCCCATAACTACCCTCTGCTGCATTTTTTCCGATAGCACGCGCTTTCTTTTCTTTCTTTTTTTTTTTTTTTTTTTATAAAAATCAGATTTTACTTGGGCCGTTTCTGTTGTCGTCTTCATCGTCGCGTGCGCGATCTTCTGTTTTCATCTTCCTTCTTATTCCACCCTGCTGCATTTAAACATTCCCGAAAGGACGACGACGACGAAAAAAAAAACCACCCATGAAATGAATTTCATTCAGCTTAGCGACAGTTACGTTCAGTTTTATATCTGTACGGCCCAACGGCTGGACCCAAAAAAGAAGATGGAAATGCGAGAAATTAAAAATCATACAATCGCAGGCGGGTGTTAAAAAAGAATAAGAGTTGGGGTGTAGTATTGTTGGTTTGGATGGGAATCAAAACAGAAAAAAAGATAGAAAAAAGGGGGAGCGGAATTGGACTGACTGGTTGTGTCGTCCCTTTGCCCGCGAGGGGTTTTCACATCTCTCAGTATAGCGAGATAGGACATTGCCTACTTGCTACTGTCATTTCGACAACACCCTCTCCCTTTTTAAATAAATTTCTTTTCTTTCTTTTTTTTTACGTTCTATTGCCACCATATTCTCGTCTTAACGTAATCAATTCAACCCTTTTTTTTCGGCACCCCCGGCATGGCAGCTTGGAAATATGCTTCAAATGATGCTACTTTAATTGAAAGAACAGGACAAGACAAAAGAAAAATTAGAAAAAATATAAATAGAAAGTAGTTAAGATTTTCGAAAAGTGCGTTAGGAGTTCAATTTAATATTTTTCTTTTCTTTAAAGAAATATAGCAAAATGTGGTAGCCGAGAGTTCAATTCAGTTATTGACACGTTAATGTTGACGCTGTCTCTGTATCGTGCTTGGTGGCCGTGGTCGTTCGGTCACCGCTCTACGATACTAATCTAGAGTTCCGAGTTCAAATCTCGGTGCGATAAAAAAAAATGCATGTGAGTACTAACAGAACTCTCAGAGTGCTCCGAGCTTGTCAGTATAAAGACGACGCGGATAGCAGGTGCATGCTAGCAACTGCACTTCCGAAAAGTCGATATGCTATCGAAACATCAACAAGGCATAGAAATGCTAGAGGTATTGACGCGTCCATGCCCCTGGAGGAGTCAAGGCAATTAACAATTAACAATGCTGACGCTCTCCTTAGAAAAAAAAATAACGCGAACACCCATTTGAAATCCATTTTCTACTGGAGAAGCTCTTTCGCCTTTTCGTTTCGCCGCCCCACCCCTTCGCCTAAAGTTCCCAACAAAGTCCTGGCCGTACTAGAAAAGAAAAGAATATCAACGACCACCAAAATCAATGGACAAGGACGATGAGATGGCTCATTTGATCAATTTCGCATTTTTTTTTTTGCTGTTCGGCAAAAAGGTTGTACCTACCGCTTTCTTCGCGTCCAATTTCATTATTGCTCGTATTATGGTCACGGAACGGTTCTGTCATTCTTAAAATAATACACCTTTAAACTAGAACGAAGCCAAAACCGTGAAAGAGAGCCTTTTCCTTGTTGTTTACTTTTGTAATTTAATATATCCAACTATCGCCTGGGATGCGGCCCAGTCATGTCGCCTTAGGACATTGATTGAGGCAAACTTTGATGGAGAAAAACAATATCAATCAGGGGGGGGGGGGGGGGGCGGAAAACCTGAGAATCATAAACAAACGGACAACCCTTCTATTGTCCTTGTCTATACTCTCTACCATCAAGGTCTACTAATATCCCGATGTTTTATTGGGCAAACATTTATTTGCCCTTTTTTACGCTACGTGTCCTGAGCATTATTTTTAATGGGGTCTCAAGACCCCCGGGTGGCCTCCTCTCTCGTGCTATCTCACCTCTGTAAAACCGTAAAACGGTCAATTTATATTCAATTAATTTTTTGCAGGTCGATTCCTTTCCGGATGTGTACAGAGGCGAGGCCACTACAGAATTTGAGTAGAATATTCACAATGAAAGTGTTAGCAAAAGACGGTCAGGGAAGGGGGGGGGGATTGGGGCTGAGGTGGGAATCAGAAACTTTTCAAACTTGCCACTAATACCAATTAATTTAAGGGCAGCGAGTGTCATTGGAATTGTGCCATGTCACAACTTTTATTAGAGCTCACATTTTCAGCATGCGACATAAAAAGTATATAAATGGCTTGGTGCGTGAAGTGGCGGAATTTAAAATATATTTCCAAGTAGGATTCATTGGGGAGAACGTTTGTTATTTTTCTGCAGTTTTCCATCAGTCTCTTTTGCATTGTCTCCCCTACGGAGGCAAGAAGAGGACTTCTTAGTCTCGAGCGGCCTGTTAGGATATTTTTATCTTTTCTTGTAGAAAGTTGCATGGCTGGAACAAAGACATGATGACAAATATACCTTTTCATTCAATGTAAGCTCAAGCTTTTCACGTTTCAGTCGATGCAAAACCAAAAAAGGATCATCGCAACCCCTTTCTATTGAATCACTCGTTTAGATCATCTCTCAAATGGTCATTGTATAAAATTTCCTTTTCCTAATTTACTACCCCCGGATATATGTCTGACCTGACCTCCTGTACGGACGACGCGACGTCCTTTGCGTGTGTGTGCGTTGTATAGAGCTAATGGACAAGGGGGATCAAGGTCCGAAATGTACATGGTACACACACAGTCGTACATAAAAAAAATTTCAATACGCTCATGCATATATGAATCGCGCAACAACGAGATCCTGCGCGGCGTATTACCTAACCGGCGAGAAAATAGCACCGGACGCATGAATGGATTTAACGAAACCGTACAACGGATACTATTTTGAAATGTACAAACCAACAACCGGGGTCACGAAAACAAAAAACCAAACGAAATAAACGTTAAGGTTTTAGCTTTGGATACACGCAAGACGCGCAGGTACCATCTGAAGAATTTTTTTTTTTCGGAAAGGGTGAAAGGATATCTCTCTCGCTCTCAACCCTTTCATAAATATAATGTGAGTGAGTGACCCCCGAATAGAATAAAACCAAGTAAGATAAAATAAATTCGCGCGATGTGTCAAGGGATCACCGCGGCGGAATGTTTGCACTGCATATTTTTTCTGGAGGACATTGGCTCTCCTTCAAGTGGTATAAGAAATAGAAATATGAAAAAATAAAAAAAAAAAACATATCCAGGCACGTTGAGAATTTGAAATTGAAATTTTATTCAATTGATCGAAACAAGGACCTATTGTGCCTTCTGCGTGCTAGGTCGTTGACTTGCAATTGCGTTGGTTCTTTGCCCTCACCTACGTGTTTGTGTGTATTTCAATTCGAGCAATTCGATCCCCCGACTTGAACTATGTCAAAAAAATATTGTCCTTGCAAATAGGAAAATATTCTTGTCACAGAAATTCAAGCCAACAGTCAAGAAATCATATTAAACGTAAGGATAAATGCAACATGGCCTAATTTAAAGAGATCCCGACCGTACATAGAGGATGCAGTCAATCATGATCCTTGAACTCTATTCATCCACTTTCATTTTGGACTTGCATTACACTCGAGTACGAGTGTACGAGTATGCAAGCCGGCCGAAAGTTTTGGTAAAACATCATCGTCCGAACTTCATAAAATCGAGACATCCTTAGCCAAGGAGCTACACTCCTGCGGCTAAGATTCAGATTCAGTGAGTATAGTAATTCATTAGGAAACGTATTGGATCGCAGATACTTTTAAATCGGACTCTTGTTTTTTTTTTCTAGTTTTCTCTATCGAATGATGCTTTGTCTAGGGCAACCTTTCACCCTCCCCGGAAAAATATCCAGAGTATTTGTTTTTTAAATTTGTCCCCGCAAACCCTCCAAGCTATATTTATTTATTATTTATTGCATGCATTGCTAAATTCATAAATTTTGTGGAATTCGTAACATGGGCGTAATTTGCGAGAATTTTCGCAGCACCGGAAAATTTCTTTGGAAGAAATTAATTTGAAATTATTATGTATACGTTCAGAGTGTACTATGTAGGATTGTGCATTTATTTATAAATAATACGAGTAAATATGTATATTGCGACACATCCTATGCATTGGCATATCCTGTGCACATAATATTGGTCTGAGTCTATGTAATGGGTTGGATGCGTGTGCATTTAAAGATTTCCATTATGTAATTTGTGATCAGGTGGTTGTTTGGCCAGGACACAGCCAGGGACGAAGAAAGGATGCAGCAACGCCGCGGAGCGAGGCGGGGGGGAAGAATATGTCAGATGGGATGCAGCAGCAGCGGTGGGGTGGGTGTATATTGTTTTATGGTGACAAAGCACCAGTATGGGAATGAAATGGTAATGATGGATAGGTCAGTGGCGATGATGGCAGCGGCGACCGAAAGCCTTCCAATGTAGGGACTATGGGAGGACAATTCGTGGTTGCCGTCAGAGGTATGATACACTTCCCTTCCACATTATATTCTATTTGGTTCAATGCATGGCTCTGTGCGATGTTTAGGAGTCATCAATATGACATGGTAGCTATGGTCGCGCAATTTTATCACATTATCACAAATACGAAATTGCCTACGTGACCCACCGGATTCCCGAGATTGTCCACTCCTGTGCAAGCCCCCCATTCCCGGTGCGTGTGAAGCATCTTCCACATATGAATGTTGCACGTATTGCGTACATATGACGCGTTGCTCATATTTGTTTGCTCATTTCCCGAGAAAAGTGGAATGATGGACCGAAAGTGAAACAAACTAAACTAACCACACCGTCGTCGTCGGTCGCCGCGCTGCAGGAACAACAGTCCAGCCGATCCCCCAGTTCAAAAGGGTGTATGGGGGGGGGGGGGGGGGGGGCGGTTGATGTCGCTATAGCACAGGAGAAGTCCCTGGCATCCTGAAAACATCTCGCTCCTTTCCACCGCCACTGGGAAAAAAGTCTACCCTGTTCAGTGTTCAGAATTTCGAATGAATTGTGTGCTGGTGCGAGAGGCGGGTGTGGGGGTGGATTGGTAATGATGGTTGTGGGTGATGCGAAATTCTGCGAATCCTGCACTTGTCGTAGCTAAATGCACATTTGCACACATGTAGAGGGGGTCGAATCGACTCACACTTTTCCCCCCAAAAAGAGTATGGTGACACAATAATGCATACGCAATACGAACCTTATCATAAGTGGGATTTGGTCACTGGCTTCCTATATATACATTATGTCCTCATCGCGCGAGTCCTTCTTTTGCCACCCACAATACCAACACGCGCGCGACAGTCGATAATGTCGAAATGGCATTTTCATTAAATATTTCAAAAATTGTATCCCTGTATCGATTAATTCGGTTTCCATTTTTACCGTCCGCCCCACCTCGCACACACGGTGCTGTATAATATTTTCTGCAGAATCACAACTCATATATAGAGCTTACAAAAAAAAAAAAAAACTGGTTTCCCCGGGAAGGCGACCAGTTTGGTGCTATACCCCGCTTCGATTACACTTTGGTCCCCGGGAATTGGCTCGATAAATACTTTATAAGACTTTCCACGACAACGGACAAAGCCGAAAAATGAAATAAAAATAAATATAATTTTATCCAGGCATTATCGGTAATTAAATGTGGTTACAAAAATATTTATTATGTATGATTAAGATATAGCATTATCATAAATGCACGGCGAAAATTGAAAATTTAATTGAGCTCGCAAAAAGCGGTCTCTTTTCAAGTGTCGATTTCTCTAGAATTCTCAGGAATTTTCCCGTCAAATTTATCATTCACACTGACAACTAGTTAATTTCACTTCGTATAATATATTGAACAGATTTTTCTTTTTATTTGCGTCGGTTTTGAATTTTCAAAGTCAATTTGCAAATTTTGCATTGATAAATGTATTTGGTTGTCCGCCGCCTCAGACATACCCACACTCACGTGCATTTATCTCAAAGATAACGGTAAAATTCTGGGTGAAATTTTATAAAAAAAATTACTTGACAGTATTAGTGTTAATCTTTGCAAAGAAATGGCTGAAACTGAGTAAGCCGTTTTCTGGCTAGAACATGAATAGAATGCGGCTTCGAGCTGCGGAGATCGAATTCAGCCATTTTTTGTTGTCTTTGGATTTTTTCGAATTTTTTCGGCTAAATTTTTAGTAATGATTTAAAATTAGTTGAATTTACTTCATATTAGAAATTGAATTGATTTTTTTTTTCATTATTTCGAAATATAATGGACGGAATGGAATTTTTCCATATATATTTTCTGATGGCGCCCTGCGTGGGGCCGACGGTAACCCACACACCAGGCTCTGCTATTTTGTGAGAGCGACGAATCGTCGTCGTCTCATGTAATGCGTATCGCTTAACAGATGAGGTGAACAAAAATTATTTTATTCCGTGCGCGACCCATACGCATTTGTGCATCTGACAGTGCGTGTGTATGCTTGTGTGTGGATCGTGTTGCATCTATGGTGATGAATATTGCAGAAAATAACAAATTTATTGATTTTATTTTCACCATCACCACCACCACCACCGGCAACGACGACAAAAACAACAACAACTGCACCATCATAATCACCATCGCTGCTGTCCCCATACACACAATTTCGGTGCCGATGAAGAGTGTAATGCGAATTATAGGGATACGCGTTTTTATGTGCCGCGTAAAGTCCTGTGGGCCGGACCGGCCAGAAACGTCCTTACCGAAGGTTTTATCATAAATGTATCTGCTTAATTATTATAAGCATGTGGAGAGGTGCGGTAAAAGGACGCGCCTGATTTTTTATTCATGTCCCGGGCTGCACTTTCAACATGACAATTGAATGTGTGTAAAGTGCAATTGCAACTTTGAAATATTTAATTTAATTCGTTGTTTTTCTGTTTCTTTGTCAATCGTTGAAATTGAATTTTGTGCAAGCATCATTTATTTACTGCTACAACATAATCAGGTGGAAATTGATTTGATGGCAGTTTGATTGAGTCTGGAATTTTCGATAAACAATTTAGATAGTCATACTATCAGTAGGGTTGATTTTCGGGAGTTTCAGCGCTGCGGATCGTCACACACACAATCCAAACGAAGAAATCACTACAAAGGGTTACACACAATAAATATTAAATTCAGTAACGTAAATAATCGTTTGTGTGTGAACTTTCCCCGGGCCAAAAATTCAACATTAATTTCACTTAATCAATTTGAGAAATCCCAGAATGTGTACACATCCTGGACGTACACATAAATGCCAACCGGCAATTCCACCATAAAATCCACAAAAAAAACACAACCAAAGGAAAAGGATACCGCCGTAGTAGTCAGAAAGAAAGATAAACTTTCCTGCGTTTTCTTTCGCGCGGTGTGGGGAGTCGGCTTTCTGCGAGATACTATGCAAGAATCCTTTCTATCTTTTTCGCCTTTCCGCTATGGCTAATGTTGAACGTATTATTCTTTTTCGCGCGTCGTGTATATGAAAACACTATCTCTGGTTAATCCTTTGCCGGGGATTTCTTCTCTCGGGTTGGTAAACGCGATTAGGCACCGGGTACTATCTTCGTTGGCTGCTGCTGGTTTGGATCCGTTTTTGCAAAAGGGACATACGATACATGCACACGATTCTCAGTGGGATCTACTATAGCTAGGACATCTTCTTCACTTTATATAATTTTTCATAAAGCAACGCAACAAAGATTTATTATGTTGTATGCTCGTACAAAGGGTATAGTTAGTGTCCTTATATGAAATGGAAAGGCCTGCTGGTATATTTCGTATGCATATTCCTTAAGCCGATCCTCGGTGTGTGTAGAACGGACAGCCATATTCAAAAATATGACAGATGGCGTACCGTACGGTCCGTAGAAACATCATGAACGTATGTACGCGTATAGGTACACGGGGGCCAGATTATCATATATGGGAATTAAGATGGAGTGCAACTTAATTGAAAGTATACAGAATACGTAAGTGAGTTTCAAGTTTGCGGAAGGTGTGAGAGAAAGGACGGAAGAAAAATATTCATCTCAGACTAAGTCGCGCGAGGAGCAATCGAGGCCATCATTTCATATGTTGCGAACCACGGCTTTTGTCGAGCCGCCGTCACTGCAACAAAAATATTTTGATGACCAGGATACTTTTGGCTCGGTGGCACAGGTCCCGGCTAGACCAGCGTATTGCGTGGGTTTTTGAGCCAAAGCACCCTGGTCCTAGATTAGCCACCTAGAACATTTAAGACACGAGGGAAGGAATTAGGGAAGGGAAAGAAAGAGGTAGAATTCTCGTCGCGTCGTAGCGTTACAATCCCTCTTGAACTTATTCGAAAAAAAATGTACATGCCATCTTACGGAGTCATCCGGATAAAGATCTTTGAGAGACTGCAAATGCAAACCACTACGAACGCAGATGGTCAACTATCGAGTTGCTTCCTAATTCGTTTTCGCCAACTACGGGCCTTATCCCATCCGGAGATAATAGGGGCAGTCTCGATAGTCGAAGTCATCCTACGACGAGATTCATCTCCTGTTGGAAACACAATGTTGGACGTCATTGTTGCAATGACGGCCTCGCACCTCCGGACCACTCACTTTCATTCGAAGCTAACCAGCAAATCCTTAATCAAACAATGACAAAGCCATCGGAATAAAAAGCTCAAAATTGGGCCGAATGACGGGGTCTAAATTTAAATTTTTAATTTTTTTCAGTAGCTAGTTGATATTATAAATTCCAAATTTAATGAAAATCATGACAGTATTCGCTTAGTTATCGCTGCGCGAGAAAAAGTCATTCCACGAGACAATATTAACTAAAAAAAAAATTAAATCAATGTGTTGGCGGAAGGGGACGAGTGGCGGTGAGGTGATAATTCCAATTTTTCATTTTTGAGCAACCCAGTAATACTATAATATAAATTCAAAATTTTGTTAGAAATTGTGACGGTATTCGCTACGTTATCGTCGAACGAAGACAGTCAATCCGGGAGGCAATTAAAAAAAAAAATCAAATGTTTGCGGCATGGGGCGAATAACGGGGGCGAGGTCATAATTTATTTTTATTACAATATTTATTTTCATTTTTTCATTAACCTACTCGTATTGATGGTATAAAATTCCGTATCTTAGAAAATTCGTCCTGAGTTATCGTCGAGCGAGGACAAGTCAATCGGCGAGACAAATTGGAAAAAATTTACCTAGGTAGGTTAGGTTAGGTTAAAAGCTTTGCTTAAGCACACTTAGACTACCACTGTGACGTTGTGATACCCCTGAACTCAGCAACTGAGACCAACTCACTTATTAAATTAGCCAGAGCTCACAATGAAGCGATGTAGCCGACCAACATTTACCTTTTTCAGGTCATCCAGATCGGTGAAGAAGTAGGAACCAAGGAGGTCTTTCCTAAAACTCGCCACAGCTCCTGCAAAAATCATTATATGGAAGACGAAGTCTTCTGGCATGCTCCCCAATTAGGCAATGTCCAGTTAACACTCCTACGACAGTTCTTAGATTATTTCTGTTTAGCACTAGCAACCCAGAAGAACGTTTGGGCCACATCTGTCTAGCCACATGACATGTACTGCCATTGCTCCATCTAATGCAGGCCCTATCATACGCCGCATCTTTGATAGCCAATTTACAAGCAGCTAGCGGCATCCTGGTACTACGTAACGGCCCGCTCATCTCATTGATCGTACCCGCTCGAGCCAGTTCGTCGGCCTTGCAGTTACCTACAATACATAGCCACTATGCTCTGGCACCCAGCACAGGGAAATGTTGAAGTGCCTTCCCGTCTCTATTAGGGAGTTACGAGAATCCACTACTGTCTTCGAACTTACCACGACAGAGCTTAGCGATTTAATCGCCGGTTGGCTATCCGTGTAGATTATATAATGCTCCTAGGCTAGAACTTCAGATTTTGCTGTAACTTCTGCCTGAAAAATACAGCTAAAATTCGGGAGACGTAACGACAAGCTAATATCCAACTCTTCCGAGTATACGCCAGCCCCTACTCTTTCGTCAGCAGTCTTAGAACCATCAGTAAAAATGGTAATAGCATCTGATTCCTGAAAAGCATTTACGGGCCAATCATTCCTAGAGGGAATCAGGCCTATAGTACGAGTATAGTGCAACAGTAGCCTTTTTAACACGATCCTGAATGTTCAACTTCCAGCAAAGTTTCCTATCCAGTATGAGACCAAGGATCTTGGTTTTATCAATGAGCACAAGTCTTATGCCCTCCATCAATGGCGGTTCGAATGAAGGTAGGCTGTATCTCCTAGTAAAGAACAAGTTTCGTTTTAAGCGGATTTACTTGAACCCCAACCTTACTAGCCCAGTTCGTCAGGATAGGGAGGGCGTTCTCCATTACACCACTTCGGACACAGGGAAACTTTCCCGAGAAGGCAATAGCAATGTCGTTCGCATAAGCAGTGACCATGCATTCCAGCCCTTCCAGACCTAAAAGCAGCCCGTTGACCGCCAAATTCCAAAGAAGGGGAGAGAGAACACCACCCTGAGGAGTGCCCCTGTTCACATGTCTGCGTACAGATAATGTGCCCAGCCTAGTGGAGATAACGCGAGATGAAAGCATCATGTGTATTAGTCTGCAGAGCGAGTCCCACGAGTCCATGGTTTCGTATTATTGAGGGTACCCTCGATATCGAGAAAGGCCACCATCGTGTACTTCTTGCAGGCAAGAGAAAGTTGTGCTCACGTCAAATACGTCGTTCGGCCGAGCCCCACCTTGGCACCAGTCCTCGGTCGACTAATTTGAAATTACCGATTTTTGTGATCCAGCATCGGTGTCCGAACTGTCGGATCGAACCTTTTTTTTCACCCTGGCACATCAGATAAGAGTCAAAAGAAAAAAACGGCAGCTCAAATTTATTCACATCTTTGCCCCGACGGCTTTTTTCAGTCGGCATCGGTTTTATGAGACGATTAGATAATTTTCTCTTTCTTTTTCTTTTTTTTCTTAACTATGTGTCAGTTCATGGTCAAATGTGGCGAAAGCTGTAGATGTCCTTTTGCCAAACAAAAAATCAGAAAAAAAAACAACAACCTTATACAGTAAACGCAGTTACGAAGCAATTCAATTTTGTCACGCTGCCCAAATACACTCCAATGCAAATTTTCAAAAACAATATTCTATACATTTTCGTAAAAATCCTTATTGAGATTCCCCCGAAGGATCCATAAAAAATTTGCCCTGACCCAACATTTCGCTTCGCAATCACTTTCCAAACTGAATTCATCTTATCGTCCACTGAGTGGTTGAGTGGTCCTCTTTTTGCACGTCCTCCACGCTACAAATTTTCTCTTGTCCTTCCAATACATAAACTCGTCCCCTATATACGAGTATATATATAGATGCGATGACGACGACGGTGTCCTTTTGCGTCTTCCACAAAAGCTCATCGAACGCGAGCGCCATCATCATTGTCCGCATCCGATGGACCATTTTTTTTTCACACGAATGCCTGGTCCGAGACAACTCCTGGAAGGACATTGATTACTGCAGCATCTGTTGGTGAATAGTTGAAGTTTCAGCATCCCTATTCAATTTCCCGTGGTGCGCTGGGAAAGTACTCCGGGATACGTGCACACACATAAAAAAAACGCACAAAAACGATTAAGGCAAGTTATGCAAACATTCAATTGCCTCTCGTAAGCACTCTTCATGGAGTGTTGTCAGGATCAAAATCGTATTATGAGGATATCTGTTTTTTTTTGTTGTATCTTTATATGGGGTGAGATCCTCATTTCACCCTTATACATTTTTTTTTTGGTTCTCTGATTTCAGGTCCATTATTGGTGGCTGGGTGCGACGAGGTGTTGTGCACGCGTCGTGGTCGTATCCTTTTTTTTCATCTTGGTCCTGTTTGGGTATTTTCATGCAAAGTGAACCCGAAAAAATTATAGATAGATAAAAAGGAAGAGAAGCAGAGTGGTGGCTACCTGGGTGTCACAAATGGAATATGTTCATGAAAACAGCAGCGGAAAAAAAACAGATGTAATTAAAGGGTTGTATGTTATGATTATGACCCTTAAAATGCTATTAAGGATAATTTGTTTATACTGAATGGTGGCAACCACTCTCGCGTTTTATTTTTTTCTTCTGTTTGTTCTGTCTTCAGCAATTTCGTTGAACAGTTATATATCCTTGCAAGCACTTCAGAGGGACCACAAAAAAAATCCAACACGGAAAAAGGACCACGAAAAAAGTCTTCAATTGGCTTCACTACCTCAATAAAAAAAAAGAAAGAAATTAAAATTAAAGTGAACAAGAGTCCCGGTCCCAAATAACTAGATGAATGTGGAAACAAAAAAGAGGACTAGAGATATGTGTGTTTTCACCCTTTCGGAGGATGATATCGCATGTCGCCGCACTCATGTAATGTGACATGTTATGCGGCTTATGATTTTGTGTGTATGTTTTTTTTTTCGAGTAAATTTTTTCCTTTCTCTTTACGGACGACCCCATCCAAAAAATAATTATTGACATAATAGGGGTGCACAAAACAAAATGTTATATCATCCCCCACAAAACGACTGTTTTTCTGGATGGTTAATTTCATGTTGGTCGTTCGAAGTTTTTTCTTTCGTCGTTTCGTGGTACATACACACTTTCTTCGGCAAGGGGACTTCTCTCATACTCGCTTGACAGTAGAGACCGATTTTTTTTTATTGCAATCCTTTTTTTTTTATTTTCGGTATGTGGAATTTTTTCTTTGGCGCAAGGAGGTGTGATTATTATGAAATAATTGTCGCGTGACATGATCAATTTGAGATAGAGGGAGCATGCGCGTGTGTTTGTATTATGTGTGTGGTCCCGGGTTTCAGTTTTTTTTTAATGAAAATAATATAGAAAAGAAAAATAGGAAAAAAAAAACAGAATAGAAAAAATAAGAAAAAAAAATTCACGGAGACCAAAGGAAATTAAAGCAGGACCCACGTTGGGCGCCACTTGTTAAAAAAAAAATCAAAATTGAGAAAGTAATTCACGGAGAACAATTGAAGGTGAAGCAAAACTCACATTGGGAGCCACTTGTAATTTCTTTCATTTATCGAAAGTGAATCATATGTAATGATTACAATTCACAGGTGGGCATGAAGCATTTTGAGTTTGCGGATTTTTTTTTGATTTTAGGGATTTTAGTTTTAGGGACTTTTGGCCCATCCCACATAAAAATACAATGGACGCGGGCATAGTTCGTTTATCCGTGCACTTCTCGCCGTGTTCTGATCTTAACCAAATTAACCAGAGTTACTCGCTTAAGTTTTTTTTTTTTTTAAATTCACTCCTCCAGGCATTTCCCGTATTCTGATCTTAATCAAATTTGGTGTGTATGTTCCTTGTATAACCCTGAGCACGAATCGAGGACCGAAATTTTGATCATTAAATAGACTAACGGTATATTCTGTTGTATTCAAACCAGAGTTACTCGCTTAAGTCCAAGTCTTTTTAAAATTCGCTTCGCCAGGCATTTCCCGTGTTCTGATCTTAACCAAATTCGGTGTGTAGGTTCCTTGTATGACCCGGAGCATGGATCGAGGACCGAAATTTTGATCATTAAATAGCCTAACGGTATATTCTGTTGTATTAAAACAAGAGTTATTCGCCTAAGTCTAAGTCTTTTTAAAATTCACTCCTCCAGGCATTTCCCGTGTTCGGATCTTATCCAAATTCGGTGTGTATATTCCTTGTATGACCCGGAGCACGGATCGAGAGGCGAAATTTCGATCATTGAATGGACTAACGGTATATTCTGTTATATTCAAACCAGAGTTACTCGCCAAGTCTACGTGTCTTTTTTAAATTCTCTCCTCCAGGCATTTCCTGTGTTCTCATCTTAACCAAATTTGGTGCGTTAGATACCTTGTTTGACCCGAAGCACGGATCGAGGGCCGGAATTTCTATCATTAAATAGACTAACGGTATATTCTGTTGTATTCAAACCAGAGTTACTCGCCTAAGTCTAAGTCTTTTTAAAATTCGCTCCTCCAGGCATTTCCCGTATTCTGATCTTAACCAAATTTGGTGTGTATGTTCCTTGTATAACCTTGAGCACGGATCAAGGACCGAAATTTTGATCATTGAATGGACTAACGGTATATTTTGTTGTAAAGCAAGAGTTACTCTCCCAAGTCTTTTTAAAATTCACTCCTCCAGGCATTTCCCGCGGACTGATTTCAACCAAAGTCAGTACGTAGCTTCGTTGGGTTATAATAAGTTTTATACGGCGATATTTTGCTTCTGCTGCAGGTTTGCGTCAGGACAAAAGGACTGTCTTGATTAAGAAGTGCAACAGAAAGCAAACCTGCTAGATATGGGTATCTTCTGATTCGGGGTGATGAGACCAACTCACTGGAGTACTGTTGAAGACATTTTTTATTCGTCGGCATTTCGAGTCCCTTGATGAGAATAAAAGGAAATTTTGTCCAAACTATACATGGTAAACAAAATTGAATATACATTTCTAAATACTTTTTTTTTGATGTCCGTTGACCCTTTCGTTGAACTTTTGTCCACTCTCACCAGCGCAATAAAGACCGCATTTTACACCTGTTTTTGAATAAAACGTCATGTTCAAATTGAACATGTAAGAAAAACAACATTGCAGACCTTCCCTTGGATTTGCGCGTATAATGATCATTTACTGCTGTTACTGCTTGTCTTTTTACAATGGCAGATTGGGTATATATATCGGGCAATTATTTTGAAAGCTAAATATTGAGCCTAAGTACATTTGCAGGTCTCTATACACTCTATATGTACTCATATGTACCTGCGCGCAAATGCTAGTTATTTTTTTTTTTCGCAAAACTTGCAAAGAAACAAACGATCCAAATTACCTTAACATTTTATTTTTTTTTGCCGAGTATGTGTATAATAAAACAGATGTTGCCCTAACGGACCTCTTAGTCCAACATATTTTCATATCTGTTTTTTTTTTCTTTTTTTTTTGCCCGCGATATAGCCGAACAATTGCTGCAATTGTTTCGCATCCTCTGCAGTTTAAAAAAAAAACAGAAAAAAATCGGTTTTTTTCCTCACCCCCGGATAGGGTTTGAAACACAATTACGTTGGTACCGAGTTTCCAATCGTTTGGTATATAGATACATACGCGCGTATTGCAAATTGCACCTCGTTGACCGCGGATCGCGCGCGAGAGAGCAGAAAAAAACAAAAAACCTCCAGATGCTCCGTTCTGCGTCTCCCCTTTGGAAGTATGGATGTTTCCTTTAAGAAGCGCTGCTAATATTATCCTGCATCAAAATATCGTTTGCAACTTTTTCCTGAAGAAGAAAATCATCATATCCTGTATACATGTGCACGGCCGGGCCACACATGATATACCACACGAAATGCCATCTTTTGCAACAAAAACGTTAACCCATGAACCAATGCACAAATCGAAGAAAAGTAACATCAAGATAAGGGGTCAACCTGGCGCACAAGCAGCGGGTCCTTGTTACAGTCCCCCCGAGTGCATTGTTGCGCGCATATCACTTTCCAAAGGTGCAAGTAAACTGGTGAAATGGAAAAATGCAAAATTGACCCTCGACCGAAACCAAAGACCCTCTCACGTGAAAGTTAAGGATAAGGTGGCTATTACACTATAAAAGTTCTTTTACAAATATCTTCTATGAACGATATTTTAAAAGAACTATTTTATGAATGATATTAGCCGGCTAAGGGCGACCACAGAGTGATAGCTGGTGCTGGGGCTTGTGCTGATATTTTGATTGTGAACACTCAGCGAAGAGAGCAGCATGGGCATGTGCTCGATGAGCATGTTTTTTTCAACATTTATCTTCGCTGAGTGTTCACAATCAAAACACCAGCACAAGTACCAGCACCAGCTTTCACTCTGTGGTCGCCCTTAGGTGGCTATTACACTATAAAAGGTCTTTTAAAATATCTTTTATAAAAGATATTTGTAAAAGAACTTTTAACTAGTGTAAAAGCCGCCTTAGTGAAGTGTGTAAGGGGGGGGGGCGTCTTCCCGATTTCGATCCTGCGACTTAAAGATACATCGTTTAAAATTCCTTGCGTTTGTTGAAAGGTGAATGAAAATTTATTTGTCGTAAATAAACGTTTGCGCGATATAAGACAGATAAGATAAAAACACATTGCATTACTAAAAAGATAAACATACAAAAATGTGAGAGATGTAGGGAAGGCGACTGACCGTCCGCGCACCCTCCATGTTTGCGGATGCGGATATCAGTTCTTGTGGCAAAAGGGATGTTGCGTCGTTTTGTACGAAATTTTACCCTCTGGACAAAAGTGAAATTTTCGCCTGGGTTTAGAGTTTTTTTTCTTATTAACATTTTTTTTTTGCATTTTACTAAGTGTTTTGCTGGCCACCATTTAAGGAATTTAAATTTTTAGATCGCAGGCGACGACTATGGTCGTCGGACGGTTGTCGATTTTTTTTTAAATCTGATCTCTTGAGCATTGACGAAGAACATGTGCTTGATTTCAAGCTCGATTCCATTTTTTTCTGTTAATTGTTTTTTTTGTCCTGAATCTCTCTTACGATCAGGATTGTTTAATTCCGAAATTCCGCTCCAACGTCTCGGCCATCGTCTTTCGTTCAACCATTTTTCAACATTCATTCCCTCCCGGAAAAAAACGCCAAACCATATTATTTCACAGTGCTTTACATCCTTGCCTTAGCTGTCTTCGTTTTTCAGAGGATATTTCAACCCCATATCGTCGTCATCATCATCATCTTTCGGAGAAAGGGAGAGGAAAGGGGTTAGTCTTTATATATAAAAAAAACACAGCAAAGAAATTTTCCCAATTTATCATCATTGCGAGACTCATTTCCCATGCTCTCCTTGAGCCTTTTGTCGTTGTCTTCCTATGTGCAAACATATACCTAAAATGCTGCTTATTCTTCTTGCCTTGACTTGACTTATCCGTAAAAAGGACTTTTCGTATAATTTTATTTTTTGTTTTTTCCGCCCCCCCCCCCCCCCCCGCCACGTCCTTACTTACTTCTGTCAGAGACAAATTTTATCCTCGACTTGGCTACTGTGTGCTTATGATGACCCGCCCCGTCGCCTCTTCGTCTTCACGTCACGTCGTCCGTACCGTATTATCCTTATAACGCGAACGATACGATGTCCTTGTTCTCGAGGATCCAACTTGAGTCCTGAACTGACTGTTTTTCTTTTGACTTTTTTCGCAAACTCTTCAGCGCGCTAAAGCTGACGATGCGGTGCGGACACGAGACGGGTGTCGCAACTAAGGTGATATAATTATGTGCTGCGAAATGCGATGGGAACGGCGGCGGGTGGACGGGGAGGGGACGACTGGGGGTGGACGAATAACCAAGTCATTGTGGAGATGCTACTATAAAATATTTCAGAGTGCTCTCGATTGCCCTGAGACATAAGCACGTAACCACGTTTCTGTGATTGGTCGACGCGGAAAAGGTCAGACAAAAAACATTGCATAGAAACACATCCCCCCCCCCCCTCCCCCGCGCTGACTAGTATCCACATCGTTTCGGGGACTGGCTAAAAGTTTAAAGCAACTTTCTTTACATCGGCGAGATGCCATCGCACCATCGGCCACCGCCTCTTCGTCCGCCATCAAAATCCTTAACATAATGGCTCAGGGCGAGAAGGAGGGGTGGGGGGGATTTCAACAACCTTCCCCGAAGACCATTCATCCGCCACTGCCGCCGTCAGTAACACAAAGAACCTTTAGAGAACGGGAAAAAAATATTTTGCACATAGACCACGCCAGAGATCCACCAAGTTTTCTAATTTTCCTTGTTGTAGTGTCCCCCAGGTCCTTATATTCTGCACCTAGAAAGTGGTTTTTCCGTCTGTTGTTCGTCGTCGCCGTCCCGATCTTCTTGTCACACCGTACCGCACCTCTCGGTCGTCTTCATCGTACAGAATCGCGCGTCCATTCCAATCTACATTTATACGCTTATACTTTTCTCGTACCGTCATCCGTTTTTTATATGGAAAATTTCTCAAGTTTTCCATTTCCATTTGCATTTTTCCACCCTTTCCCCCCGCCGCGTGTAATGGCAAAATATTCGGTCGAAGCCCACCCAACGAGCCAAGAGCGACCAAGCGACCGACCGACAGCCGACCCACCCACAAACACCTCTCGTAAGCAGCACGAAAAAACTGTTCTTTTCTTTTGAGTATCCTTTCGTTTTCGTCCTTCCGTGTAAGGCCCAAAAGAGGACGACGACGACGATGTTTTCTCGGATTGCTATGGCTGACTCTGTGCTGTCTGTGCCTGCTTTTGCTTCTGCTTCGGGTTGGCTTCCATCCACATCCCTTAGCCAGGCCCCAATGTGCATTTCAACCCTCCCGGCCGCCCCCGGTCCGTCGCCATTACCATCGCGCGCGCTAACTTTATCCTTTCATCCTATATTCGTCCTCGCTTGAACTGAAAGGAGTCATTTATCTGACCGACCGACGAAGACGACGACTACGACGACGACGATGAGGACTATTATAGCTCTTTTCCCTATTCGCTGGATTTTCTTTTTCTTTTGATATTTTTCCAGTTTCTCCTTTATTGTCTTTTCAGTATGCTACTACTACTACTGGTGTAATTCTTTTCAGTGTCCTGGGGGAGGCAGTGGCGCCCGGGGGGCGAGTGCCAACGAGCATTTAGTAAAATCGTACCGAGGAAAGTGTATTGTCGGTGGCTTAATGCAGAGAGGACATCGAAGGGAGCGAAAGGTGAGGGGGAGTTCGATTTTGCTTTGTTCATTGCTGGAATTTTTGTGGACTTGGTCTCACATTTGGATGCCATCTTGGCACCTTTAAAGAATTTTGAAATTTTTAGTTGGTCGACTTGGCAACTTCAGAGGGCATATTCTTCTGCTCGGTTGAGATGCCTACAAAGTATTGTCTACTTTCGAACGTAGGACGGTAGGAACTTTCCTTTCTCCTTCTCCCACCTCAACCTTTCCCCATGCAATGCGACGCGAAGGTCTATTGGTCTACAATCCAAGAATCTAAGCACAAGATAAAGATAAGATAATGATAACGTTAAAAACTATTCAGACCCAAGAAAATTAAAAAAAAAAACGAAAAAAAAGTGGCACCCAACGCTCACACACATCTTTGCTTTAGTTCTTTAGTGGTGAGCACCAAAAATGTGTTTGATGCTCACGATTTAAGTGGGAGACTGGAACACCAACAAAGTGGCTTGTCACTTGTAATGAACCACCTGTAATGATCCATATTATGGTCTGGTAGTGCTGCTCCCACCGGCAGATCGAAGCAGCACCTGATGAGTAGTGATCTGTTGGTGGTACGAAACCAGAGGCCGAAGGTCCCATTACACCCGGACCCAGGTGCGACCGCGTGGGCGTCTGATCCGTCCGCAAACCATTACATCCTTATCGACCTTTTTTTTTTTATTCCTCATTTTACCTCCCCCGTTTGTGTTGTCTTCCCCAGGCCTATGAATTTTTGTTAATACGTAAAGGACAGGGGCAACGAGCGGCGAAAACCCCGCCCACATCTCCCGAGCTGAGCTACAGCAAGCATAGGCCGCTGCTTAGCTCGTTGAGGAGCCTTTACGGTCACCATGCATCCTTAGAATCCGTCCCCATGGGCTTCTTCGGATGCCCACCAAACCGTCCGTTACACACTCTCGACACGTTATCCCAGTCGACATAGTCGTCATCATCATCATCAAAAAATCAACAAGCGTTCTATAGAGCGAATCAGGACTCCGAAAAAGGAGCCAAAGCGTGAATTTCAAAGGATAAAAAAACAACAACGGCAACTGAAAATAAATCCAAGAATGAATGTAGGGTACTGATACTTAGCTGTCGTGAATGTTCCCTTCCATGTTTCCCAGAAGAACCACCAAATTCGATTCATTGATGCTGTGGTCGATATATAGCATCAGGATACGTGTACAAGTCTGTCCGTTCGTCCATCAACAAGGACTCCATCGATGGCAACAGATAGTCGTGTGAAATTAATGACCACAACCCCCACAGTGTGGTTAAAAAAAAAACAAATAAAAAAAAATGTTACATACAAACATTAGCAACCTAGGAAGCGCATCCTTTTCGAATCACCCCCATTCAGCCGACGTCGAGGAGCAGAACAAACAGGTCTGCATAATTTTCCTACGGACACTACGCTATTCATTGAGTAGAGTGAACCTCAAGTACTCGGCGTGGCGCGGAGCGGCGTAGGTGCGGTTCGACTGACACTAGGTCCTTGGTCCTTAAGCCCAGTGTGATTTATGAGAATACATTTTTTGTGGTGCTCCGCCTATGATGTAGTTTCCGTTCGTGTCCTGAACACTGAAGAAAAAAAGCAAAAAATAAAGTACGCTTAGACTATGAGGAGTCACGACTATAAATGTGTGGAAAATTGTATACTATATTTTGTGTGGACACAAAGTATCCGCGCCATAGTCCTTGGGGATTCCCGATTTCGATAAAAAGGAAAACAGCTGAAATAAAAATTGCTGCGTTTGTGCCGGAGCATTGCTCTATATCATCTGTTAACCGTCTCACATAATAAAAGAAGCATTTTAAGGCAAAATACTTTTTTATTTCCCAAAATAGGTCAAAAGACAAAATGGGAAATTTAAAAAAAAAACGTAATTTTGGGAAATTTTCCGGACCAGATGGTGGATTTCTTTGATCGATACCTGGCAACCCCGGATGTCTCTCACGCAAGAGAAGACCAGAAGGAAAATTCCTATAATTTGTCACCTCCATGGCCACCCATCCGGATGGCGCAACGGTTAGCACGTTCGCCTTCTACGCACTGGGCCCCGGTTCGATTCCTGCTAAATGCGGTATTTTTCGATAAAAAAAAGGGGATTTACGTGTCGGACTATGAGCCCACTCAGCTGTTAAATGAGTACTCATTTAAGACCGTCATGATCTAGAAAATGAGATGATGCTAACTCATCTCGAGGCCATGGTTCAAATTGGACTGTTGCGCCAGTTATTTATTATTTATGGTCACCCATCCCCCCGTTTTAAAAGACGGATTCTTTTTTTTATTCAAACAATATCTTCGGTATCTTTCACATATTCTTCAGCCACCATTTGCCCTGGTTTAGATTCTTAATGTTTACCTTTTATACAGCTATGAATTCTGTTCTCACGCGCGCACCTTCCGCGATGCGATTATATGGTGTGTATAAAAAGATACATACCGAGTACATCGTGTGGCGCTTCTATGCGGAGCCTGAAAAATTCCTCTTCCTCGCGGTATCACATTAGTCCTTATCCATCCATTCATCCATTCATTCGCTGCATCCATTCCAAACCATATAAAACTGTGTGTGTTGATATTCCCCCCGCGGGGGGACGGGCGGCTTTTGCTTGGTTCCCGAATTTTTTTTTTTGCCCCAAACGGTTTGAGTGACGGATCGCTTCCGAGCCTCCTCTACGGTCGTCGAAAAGGGAAGCGACATATTCTCTATATAAGGTCCACGTACTACATGCATCATAAGAGATTTCGGGTGGATCATCAACAATAACAACAACAACATCCTAACAGCAGATGGTCAAAGATTTGGATATGTTAAAAGGACTTTGAGGATGCTGATGCGTTTATTTGATTTTTTTTCTCGATATTTTTCTTCATTTTTCATCTCACGCCCTCCCCTTTATAAGGTGTAAGTGACCATTAAACGGTTTTCGTTCGTTTTTTGACTTTTTTTTCTGTTTTTAGTTGAACGGTTTGTTTCGGAAGGATCATAAAAGAAAAATGAAAATAAAAAAATAACTGAACTGTGGTAATTTTGTGTGGGAACTTTATACGTATCTACGGTTTGTTTGGATTTCTCACATATGCAGGGAAGACAGGAGTATGTAGCAGCAGCAGCAACAGCAGCAGCACCTGTTGAGGCTTCTGTTCTGTATATGGTATCTTCTGACGACGAGACGGTGGTGATGCACCTACAGATTCGTCCGTCAACTGATTGTTTTAGGACAAGAAGTATATATGATGTGGACAAACAGAAGATATTTAGATATTTGGAGGATGGAAAAAATGGGAAATTGAAAAAAAAGGATAACTGTTGGTCGTAAAGAGAGTGCTATGACCCTCTGTTTGTTGCAATAGGTCTTTGACCGTTCTCTCCTCTTTTTTTTTCTACTCCGCGCTACCATTGATTCTTGAAGATACGATTTTTTTTCGGGTGGAATGTAAAAGATGCGGATATCTCTTTATGGCATCAGGTTCGTGGGTTCGCTACACCCAAAACATCATAAGCCTTTCGACTCAGTGGGTGCTCCCTGCGGGGCCTACAGTCGGACTGTGTTTTTGCTCCGCAGACAACGGTAGGGATTCCCTAACAGCTGATCACTTGGATGTGCTGCAAAGGGTTATTCCCGAGGTTGTCACCGAACATCGCCGCCAAGCACATCGGATTCTGTTCCAGTCCTGTATTCGAAGATCGGGCTGGCTATTGCTAGTTTGTCTGGACTCCGCTACTGCTGAGTGGGTAAGAAGAAACGCGGGATACATAAGGTCTAAGTGTTTATTCGACTTCGTGCTGGTCGAGGAGTCTGAATTTCCTCGGACACATGTGGTCCACGGATATTTCCCTCAAAGTTCCACCTACACTCCGGAAACCGTTCTGACTACTGTAGGTGCCTTTAACTGCCTCCCAACAGAGCGTTGGAGGTAAATTAGCAATGGTATTATGCGATCCTCACACCGGCGCGACAAAAATCGCCCGGCGGATTCGCGACGTAAATTTTCGCCGCGACAAAAATCTGACCACAGCATTGTACGAAGGTGCCCACACCTACGCGAAATTTCGATACTTTGTGCAGCGATTTTGTCGCGACGACAAAAAATCGAAAAACTGATTGAGATCTTGAGAAAAAAAAATATATAAAAAAAACATACGAAAAAAGATAAAATCTGGAAAGATATTGCCGACAAGCTTGGAGCAAAATGTAGTAAGTACCAATTCTTATTTTTTGTTGCAAGCTCCCGCTTTTTCCGAGCAAAGCAGTAAGCAACGGGTGCATTGAAACTTATGCCATGCACCCATAGTCTTCTTTCCCTAAGAAGGCAGAATTTTTCCTGACGGCGTTATCCATTGTTAAAGGAATTAAATTTACCTTTGCCTTTCTTCATCCTTAGCCACTGCTACAAACAAAACAGCTTCTTCCTCTTAGAAATTCATGCTAATGTTTCCGATTGTGAATTTTGCCGTGGCGGTGTGGCGTCAAAATTCGCTGCAGACTCAGTTACACAATAAAATACACAACGAATGCTGAATGCGATTTTTTCCGCGGCGATTTTTTGTCGCCTCGGTGTGAACATCTAAAAATCGCCACGAATTTCCATCGCGAATACGCCGCGAATTTTGTCGCTGCGATTTTTGTCGCGCTGGTATGAGGATCGCTTTAAAGACCATTACCTCCACCGTTTTCTATGGCAAGGTTAAGAGAGCGGAAGGGAGTGATTGGGTACGGCTTCTCAACAGTGACTCTCAACTTAAAAGGAAAGGATCGCGAGTCGCATGATGGGAAAATCTCCGCTGAGGCGGCACCTCCCACTTCTTTAATGGCCTCGGGTCCTCAAGTTAAGCCCCGTGACTGCGTACGCGATTTGGTACCCTTACAGTACACCACCACCATTAGGGAAGCTTCGGTCTCCTTGCCCTCGTCATCCGGCCGTTCCGGTGGATTCACCGTCGATTTCCCCAGGTTTCTTCAGCCGAGCATCTGAACGTGTTCGGAAGGCCGGTGAAGAACACCATTAAGCCGGTGGATTTCACGGATTTGCCATCAACGAGCCATAAGGTATCATAACTCCGCCAAGGGTGTCCGGTTCTGACAGGAGTCTTTGTTTAGCTTCAGCATGAAAACGGGCTCCTAATAGGAATATAGGTCGTCAACGCAGCACTCTGCAAGGTGACCAGCGACAAACTATCGGATCGTCCTCGGGCAGCGCTTCTGATTGACAATTGTGTCAGTCATTTACCATGAACCAACTTTATTTCTAAGGATTTAGTTGCAGTTTTGGATACCCAGGTCCTGAAGAGCAGGACTAGATCTGTGCATTCAGTCTGCTCATCACCTCAACTCAGCCATCTTAGTCGATTTATCGAGACTAAGATGACTGAGTTGAGGTTGATATCAGTATGAAGCGAAACCGCTTGGGCAAAAGTGGCGCTTGGAAAGTCATTCTCACAACCGCCCTTGTCCAAGTAGGCACTATTATGAAGAAAAAAATGTGCCAAAACGTCCTTGCTTGCGCCTGTGGTTAGACTTTGACCGGCCCTGAATAGTACACACATATTGGGCGGATGCCAGGCTGAAATTTTAGAATTGTTCTTTTTTTTTCGAAATCAGACAGGTGTTTTGAAAATATCTATTTTTTGTAAAGATAAAACCATATCAGTGTTCAGCGAATTCACTGATTAGAGCGCGCCAAACTTATAGCAACTAAAATTCGCGGCGACTTTATCTTGGTCATTCATTCGACCATCTTGCCTCGGCATAAACTTTTTCTTAAAAAAAAAAGTCAGAAAAAAAATTGAATTTGCGCACAAATTCTCAAATCTACAGAACCTAGAACCCGAAGAAGAAAGCTGAGAGCTAGACCCCGTTCACTATACTCGTGTTGTGTATATTTTCTCAACAGCGACAACAACAACAGCAGCAAAATAGCAGAGCATTTTCATTCCAATAGAAAAACGTTTGGCGCCCATCGTGCACCCACATCTATAGTCTCTGCACTTCACCTTTCGCACGCCTGGCGACTTTATGCTTTTCTACAAACGCCAGTTACGGCTTTCCCTATACCTTCCCTATACACATATATATGTAGATAGATATCTTACCCGGTAACCGTCATTTAAAGAGTCCGGCACCACCCACAAACTCTTCATAGAATCAACCCGTTCGTTGTCGTCGTCGTCGCGCCGCGCCATTCGGCCCTCCCCGGTGATATGGTGCCGGGCCGTATTTTATACGTTTACGAGTTCATCATACACACAACCACCCCCCACTTCCTCATACCGTGCACCTGTATATGCTGACGATTGGGTATATGTATAGTCACATAGTAGAATAAGAATATCATTCTCGTCCTTGTCCTTATCCTTTTTACAACTTTGGTAAAATGTTCTCGTGAACACAGAGCTCTCTACTTTGGTTTTGGATTTTTTGTCGTTTTGGTCCTTGTTGTCTTCGTATGGATTCTCTCCATTGTTTCCCACTCATTGGGTACTTTTCGGGTTGGCTTATCACCACCCGTCGCCGCCGCCGGCATTTCCTCCGTTCCGCATTAATGTCCTCTTGAAAACCTTTTCTCATGAACGGGCACCGCGCACCATCCGCCTCCCCTTAAAAAAAAAATCTTTTTAGGAATTTTGTTCTGGAGATGAAGCCAAGAATGGTGTTAAGTTGGTTAAGATAGTTGTTGCCTGCTAAAAATATAAAGAAGTCTAAAAGTACTAAAAAATATTAGGAAGAAGGGTGGAATTAAATTAGAGGGGGTTACAAGGGGACGAGATAGGCAAGAAGCTATGGAGGGAGGATGTTTGGACTTTGGGTAAATTCATATATTTGAGTTTTTTTTCCTCTTCATTTCGGTAGCTAGATAAACCGAAATTATCTGAAGATACACAGATAGATATGCACAGATTTATAGATTTTAGTTATAGTTTAGTAGTTCGGCAGAGGATTTCATACTTGTCGCACTAAGAATATCGCCACAGAGTGAAAGCTGGTGCCGAGCTGGCGCTGCTGACTTTTGTAATGAACCATATTCTGGTCTGGTAGTGCTGCTCCCACCGGCACACCGAAGCAGCACCTGATGAGTAGTGATCTGTCGGTGGTACGAAACCAGAGGCCGAGGGTCCCATTACGCCTGGACCCTGATGCGAACGCAACGAAATCTGCCCGTCCGCCAACCATTCCATCCTTATCGCCTCATTTTTTTGATCATTCCCCATTTTTACCTCCCCTGTTTGTGTTGTTTTCCCCAGGCCTATGAATTTTTGTTAATACGTAAAGGACGGGGGGCAACGAGCGGCAAAAACCCCATCCACATCTCCCGAACTGAGCTACAGCAAGCATAGGCCGCTGCTTAGCTCGTTGAGGGGCTTTTTTCTTCGCCGGATGGCATGGCGCGACCTTCACGGTAATTATGTTACCTAAGGCTCCGTCCCCACGGACATCTTCGAATGCCCGCCAAACCGTCCGTTTCACTTTGCTTCACGTTTTCATTGTGAACACCCAGCGAAGAGAAACATTCAAGCTTTCTTTGCCCATGCTATTGCTAAAGCTCAAGATCACATTCGTAATTGAGTGTTTGAGTGTTCACAATAAAAACGTGAAGCAAAGTCAGTGCCAGCTCGGCGGCCCTAAGGGCGACCACAGAGCGAAAGCTGATGCCGGCGCTTGTACTGGTGTTTTGAATGTGAACACTCAGCGAAGAGAAATGTTCGCGTGAAACATGCTCCTGGAGCTTTTTCTGCCAGAAAAAAAAAACAGAAAGGCACCCAGGGCTCCTCTGCGCTTCGTCCGGACACCGAAGATGCTCCAAATGCCTTGCTGAACTGACTCTAAAAGGAAAAACTACTCTACAGGAAGGATGGGGGTGCTACAGAGGAAAGCACAACTACTTAAGGGGAAAATACGTTCAGTGAAAATGGCTAAGTCCTAAGACTTAGAGCAAGTAGCCTTAATGTGCTTGTGGGGATGCATAGCGGTGGCAGGACCAAAAAGGAACCCATTGAGATCCTTTTTAGTTCTGTTCCTGACCAGAAATGGGCCCCACGTTGGGCGCCATTGTATCACTTTTGGTACGTAAGCCGAAGCGTACATGAGGACGGAAGTTAGGTTCCGGTCGTGCAGGCCGTGCGTGGCATCTAAGTGCCAAAACTCCTCAGATGTGACCCATTTCGCGCGTGCTAGATAGCTAGCTCAGCTATCGGTAGTCGGGGTGGGGTGCATTGGTCACACCTGCCTCGCAGTGTCACAAACATAAATTCACGCGCGTGCCCGGGTGCCTGAACAAACGAGCCGTTCCTGAAAAGCAAAAACAAAAAACCTGAAAACGAAAGCATCCTGTCCCAAGACGATCACGGGTGCCCCTTGATGGTTTAGGGGCTCCGCGCTCCTTCCCCACCGTTGGGGGCTAGGAACCTAAGCGCGGCCTAGCCCGACGGTGGGGAAGGAGCGCGGAGCCCCTAAACCATCAAGGGGCTCACGTGTGTAAGTAACGTCATCGCTCTTGTGGCTTGTATCTTTTTCAAAGCTGTTGTAAGCCCCAATTTTCAGGAGACATCGTCCTTTTTGAGATTTTCATCTCGCGGGCCATAATTTTCTGTTTTCGAAGAGGGTTTCGACGAGTTCGCGCAGTTACGGCTTTCACAACTGCTGGTGTCCTCGAGGTCCGCGGGCTAGCTCTGTCGTCGATTGAGGACGTCTCGTCGAACCGTTTGATGCACCTGTAAACAAATTTTTCATAGAAATTTCCAAAGGTTTTAGCAGATTGTAAATCTCTACTGGCGGTTTGTTGCACTTGTGCTGCAGTGCGATCACAGCGATACGATTTTCCTTCACGCTCCACTTCATTCTAACTCCGCGACGAATCGACCCAAACTGGGAAATATTTTGCAATACAGGGTCCACTCTATGTTTTGTAAACAAAGCCGCTCGCGAGGGTCCATCCTATAACACTTGCGTACTCGTAGAGCTTAGGGACAGAACTTATGGCACGACTACGTACTTGAGGAGTGACGAGCAAACATCTTTACTTTATTTGTTACAGGTCTTGAAAGTTTTCCTTTTCTCCATTAATCTTATCATAAAATCGGCCCATGAACTTTCAGATCAGAGATTCGAATTTCCTCACAAATATATCCCCACGAAAAATTCCTCGAAAATAATTTCCATTTTTCCACACGGAACGAGTATTACTTAACCCTATCCACTGAATCTCCGCCTAACCAGCCAGAACCATAAATGAAATAAACCTCACCATCTCGTGGGAGAAGTCTTCATCAGTGTCGAGTCCCCCACCCGCCCCCAAAGAAAAAAACCAAAAAGAGTGCAAAAAACCGTGGACATCCTCGGGGGAAAAATCTCCGTTAAAGGATCCTTGAAAATCGTTCGTCGTGCAACCGGGAAACAAACTCCATTGTGTGCTTTTTTTCGGCTCTCCAATACGCGCAGAGACGCACGCGATGAAGATGCAACTCTTCTTCGTCGGCGGCACGTTTGTAAGGACGAGAATATGTTATAAAAAAAAAAAAAAAAACAGAAAAACCTTTCTCAGCCGGAAAAATTGATTTATATAAAATAAGCTGCTGGAAAATTTTCCACCCGGCCCGCGGTGTCCTACTCCTGCCCTTTCTGTGCGTCTCTGGCAGTTGAGTATATAATTCTGACCCGTGGTCAGTTGTCCAGGTCCTTGATCTTATTAGCATATGAAATAGTATAGCCAAGCAGATTTACTGTCCGTTTATTTGTGTGTTTTTTTTGTTTTGCATCCTGCGGAAAACTCGTTTGGAAAAGTTAACCGAAAAGGGGTTGTATTATAACCCCAGAGCGGCCGGCGGTCATGATTGTCCTTATGGTCAGTAGAAACAGCCATAGCGCGTAAAAGACGGCAAGAAGCCCGAACAGAAGCGGTCCACATGAAATACATATGTATATTATGCTTATTCATGATATTTTCCAAGGACGAAAAATATGCTTGAAAACGAAGAAGAGGTTCATACGATGTTTTTCCGGTATCCTTCGAATGGGTCCCCCGGGGGATGTCCCCGGTATGAAATTGCCACGACGACGGCATACTGAACTTTTGGATAGTGTAGGCTACTGTGCTTGTTTTTTGTATTTTAGATTTTTCAGGAGTTCTATGTCTTACCCCCCTCCCAGTTTACACAGAAGATAATTTTCCCGACATCGCATCGCCTGGAAATATCTGCATATACACATAGTGGAGCCATAATAACCGACCGGGGCAACAACAAGAGGAACAACAACAACGGCGCCAACTAAGCGCCCCAAGATAACAACATAATAAAAGGCAAAAGTTTTATACGCGCGCTATACTTTTCTTTGCGTACAAGCGGAAAAACTTTTTCACATTTTCTTATCTCTCTTTATATTGAGGTTGTCATTAAAATTTACCCTTATACATATAATGTATTTTTTCTGCGAAATACGAACGTATGTAGCGGGAGCGACAACGTGCAGGATACACGTTGTCGCTCCCGGTGTCGTCATCATCGCCGTCACCATTTTATATCTCCCAAGTCTTTTTTCGGCTCTTCTCAATCAGGACATCTTTGCCCCATCCCCACCGTCACTTTACCTACCCGCCCTTTGTACTGAAAAGGACACCCAAATTCCGCAGGATTCCCCCCGGCGCACATATGAGTCGCACCAAATAATTCTGTTGAATCCTGGGGCGAGGATAGGCAGAGCTGAAAGTCATTCTCCCGGAATAAGTGTGTCGGGATAAAATGTCACAAAAAAAAAAGAATTAATAAAAACATAAACAGAAAAAATGGATTGTGTGGAGGAGCATTTTTCCGGGTTTTTCCAGTTTTTTTTACCATTGTGGAAAATTATTATCCGTTCATAGAAAATGCGGTAATTTGGTCATACGAGTACACAAAAGTACAGGAGCTCTCTCACGTGACGTTCGGGACGTGTGAGAAAGTCAGATGGATGCAAGTGGGTGGGAGGGAAGGCGCCGAAAAAGGATGGCTTTCGGTGAAGACAACGAAAAAAAATAATACAATTAAAATTTTGTGGAAAGTTTCCGGGTCCAGTTGCACACGCACATACTCTCATACGTTCAACTTTGTTTTTGCCAATAACTTTTTATTGTCTAGTTAAAAATGACGAAAGCGCGCTGCGGTGCTTTAATTCCCGCCTGGCATGGCAGCTATCTCGAAATTTTAATGCGGCTTTTTATGGCACTTTAGTGAGGAACAAATAAAGAAAAGGGCAGTGGCGGATCTAGAAATCAAGTTCGGAGGGGTCCCGACTTCGTTTGTTACGTGGAAAGCGACTGTCGCACTGTACTGCTGCAAAAAGGCTGTGGCGAAGAGATGGGGCTGACAGCCTGAAATGATGCACTAGCTGTATGTTGCTGTGATAAGACCGATACTGATGTACGGAGTGATCGTTTGGTGGAAAGTCCTTAGTATCGGGACAAATCAAACTCTGCTGGGGAAGGTTCAGACAGAGGCTGCTGTGGCGATCAGCGGTGCCCTACGGACAACTCCTTTCGCTGCCTTGGACGTGTTACTCAACTTGCTACCTCTGAATATTCTAGGAGAGCAAATAGCTACTAACACGGCCATTCGTCTGCGGGAGGTCGGTCAATGGACTGCATCAAGGACGGGGCACTCATCTGTCCTCTACAATAGGGTGACCCCAGCTTCGACAGATTACGCAGTGGCGTCGTACTCTCTCTCCGGATCCTGCCAACCCCTTGTGGGGCATTGGGCATTAACCACGCCGACTTTCCATCTCGTCCTGTTCGCCGCCATCGCCCTCCACTGTCTCCACGATTTGCCTATTGACTTACCCTCGACCCCAACTGATCTTCTCCAGGTGTTTCTAGGTCGTCCAAAGCGGCGGCTTGCAGTGGTTCCCTGTGGATGCCAATCGAGGGCCTGTTTAGCAATCTTTTCTGGCCCTTTTCGAAGTGTGTGTCCTATCCATTGCCACTTTCGCCTTTTTATGGAGGTGTCTATTCTGTCCTGGCCAGTAATGAACAGGAGGTCGTCGTTGGAAATGACCTCCGGCCAGCGTATGTGTAGAATGCGCCGTAGACACTGGTTCACGAAAGTTTGCAATTTAGTTGTGATCGCCCTGGTCACCTTTCAAGTTGAACAGCCGTCGTACACCTTTGGTAAAAACTTCAAAGCCAAAATCCCTTCACGCAGTCTTTGGTTGAATGAAGGGCTTGTACTGACAGACAGAGTTTGTTTCTACACAGACCGCTCCAAAAATGATAGCGGGTTTGGCATAGGTTTGTACTCTACCGGGCCGGACGTTTATTTATCAGGACGTCTCCCAGATCACTGCAATGTTTTACAGGCGGAGGTTTCCGCAATTATGGAAGTCGTGGCGTGACTGGGTCGCAACATTGTGTCCACTACGGACGTCACCATCCTTACGGATAGCCAAGCCGCGGTTAGAGCATTGGAATCTGTGGCAACCACCTCTAAAACAGTTGCCGAATGCTTGCTATTCGGCCCTTTTGATGATGGGGGGATTACTTCAACATCACACTGTGCTGGATCCCAGGACACAGCGGCTACGTTGGCAACTGTAGGGTGGACGAACTCGCGCGTAGTTGGTCCACTGGGGAGTTCTAGGCGTTTAAGTATATCGATGTCCTCCTGCAAGCACGCGATGTCTTCGGCTGCACTCCTGAAAGCAAACCTTATGTGGGAATATGGCAGGGTATGTCAAACAGCCAGAAGCCTGTGGCCTAAGTTGGAGCCGCTGGGGGTTGTCACTGGACACTGACTGCTGGGGGAACATGCTAGGAGGCTTTCTTTCACTACTATCGATGAGAATTTAGGTGAGGAAGTTCGCCTTCGACATTTGATGTGACAACAAATGCGTCAACGGCCCGCGACTATTTTCGGTGATTTTTGCCACAAACTGACATCAAATCGAGCAAATTGTGCGTGTCAAATAAAGTTGTGGTTGACGCTACCACTAATTTCTCTTACCTCTCCTGACGGAACGTAATTGAGCTCAAAAAGAGCACCCCCTTAAAGGGGGTGGAGAGCCACCCAACGGACGCTACAGTCGGACTGGTGAATCGCTGGATTCGACACGTCGTGTGCTTGTTGTTCCTGCACCTGGCAACAGCTGTTTGCAGGAAGACTCGATGGGAGCTTCCAAGGCGGCATCAGGGGCCCCCAAAAATTCTGAAGAAAAGATTCAGAGACAAAAAACGTCCCGACAAGCCCGCGTCACAGCTCCAGATCCGCTCAACTTGGGGAGGCGTATGTGTGTCTCTCCCATCCCCCCCCAAGTGCCTACCATTCCAATCATTTTCCCAGCTCATAATAAATTCCGGAAAATTATGCATGAATACATAAAGATACGATTTATTATCTGCATCCTGTATCATTATACGGGGAAAAGACAAAAGAAAAAGGAGAAAAAAAAAACACAGAAACGCTTCCGTATGACGAAATATTTTCATGCAAGGGCCAATGACCGTTACTGGACTCCTTGTGGTCCGCCGGTCGGTCGGTCGTCAAACCCATTTCCCCAATAAATACATTTGTATGTAATGTAAATGAAAAAAAAAATGGGTTTTCCCCTCTATTTTCCAACGAGCGTGCAGTGTGCAATGATCCTGATCACAGTCCAGTCGCTGTCCAGGCGGTCAGTCAGTTCTTGCAATTGTTCACCGATTTTACCCTTCAATGGGCGCGCGTCCGTCGTTGCATCGCCTTTTCAATTCAATAAAATTGTGTGCGCACTCGCACATATGGCCGTACGGGGAAATGGGAAAAGCAAACATCATTATCCCAAGAAAAATTGACAAAAAAAGAAAAACTTGTTTCACCATCCCCGTACAAATTCAAATACACAATATATGTTGCGCGGTTTTCACAGCTCTTTATTCGATCATCTGTAATCATCGATATTTGATCAAAATGTGTTCTTATCGCGATGGCATCTTTAACATCGTTCATTTGCATAATATAGTCCTTGTGGTCAATAATAGCGTGTTGAATTGAAAAAAAAAAAATGAAACGAAACGAAATTGATTGTCTTCCGGGATGGGAAAGCCAAGGGCGGGCCAGACACGTCCATTTGTCCACAGACGCATATTTCTTCGATCCGATCTTTAGGGGGATTTACGCTCAGTGTCGTAAATGTCGTAAACGTCGTTTTCGTCGAAAACTTCTGTCATCTCCATAGTAAATGACAGAAGTTTACAACTATAGACCCGCTATAGACTGTGCGATCTATCGTCAGTTCGATCTGACGATGGATCACCACAAAATATCTGACGATCGAAATTATGTGGAACTGTCGAAAGAATCGCCAACGATAGTCACATGCACTGTGCGATCGATCTGACGATCACAATATCGTCAGATCGATTTGACGACGGATTACATCGTATATGGGGGCTATTACGACAAATACGACGTTCACGACGTGAACATGAATCCCCCTTTTGAAATTACAATTCAAAATTGATTTAATCTATTTTTTTCTTATCGTTTCAGGTGTGGTTTGGATGACAACTAAAAACTGATGATATACTGGACATATCGGCGACTTTTCGACTCTATCCGAACAGCAAACAATACACACAGAAGAAATTAATTAATAATAAATATCAGCGAAATAACAAATGACTTAAATCAGCGAAAATAAGATTTTGTTAATACTCTTTTAGACGAAGATCAAGATGCGCGTGTATTTGTGTGATGGACAACATCACAGACAATATTCCTGTCGAGTTTTTTAAGAATTTAAAGATAATAAATGGATTTAAATTAAAAGCGTTTTTGTCTTTTATTAATAGCCTTTGTTTTTTTTTGGCCAAAATTTTTTTTCCGATTTTCCGGGATTTTCCTTCGGAAATGGAATGTATTTGAGGTCCTCTTTGATATGACACCCCACACGCCTATCTCCGGTCGCCGGAGATACGGTTCGCAGCTTTCGTCCTTTCCAAATCCTTGCGCAGGGAAAAACCTTTTCCGGTTTCTGACTCGCCAGCTACCAGAAATCGTGGGGGAGTACATCAGGCGATCCTGTTGGCAAAACAAAAAAAAAAACAAAAAAAGGATTTTCCGGAAAAAATAAATTTTCGATTTTCCGGGATTTTCCTTCGGAAATGGAATCTATTCAAGGTCCTCTTTCATATGACACCCCACACGCCTACCTCCGGTCGCCGGAAATGCGATTCGCGCGTTTCGTCCTTTCCGAATCCTTGCACACGGAAAAGCCTTTCCCGGTTTCTGACTCGCCAACTGCCAGAAATCGTGGGGGAATGCATCATACGGCCCTATTCGCAAAACAAAAAAAACGGCCTAAAAAAATGGCAAGGCTATAGCCTTTGCTTTTTTTGGCCAAAAAAAAAAATTTTCGATTTTCCAGGACTTTCCGCCGGAAATGCAATGTACTCGAGGTCCTCTTTCATATGACACCCCACACGCCTACCTCCGGTCGCCGGAAATGCGATTCGCGCGTTTCGTCCTTTCCGAATCCTTGCACACGGAAAAGCCTTTCCCGGTTTCTGACTCGCCAACTGCCAGAAATCGTGGGGGAATGCATCATACGGCCCTATTCGCAAAACAAAAAAAAACGGCCTAAAAAAATGGCAAGGCTATAGCCTTTGCTTTTTTTGGCCAAAAAAAAAATTTTCGATTTTCCAGGACTTTCCGCCGGAAATGCAATGTACTCGAGGTCCTCTTTCATATGACACCCCACACGCCTACCTCCGGTCGCCGGAAATGCGATTCGCGCGTTTCGTCCTTTTCGAATCCTTGCGAATAAAAAAATCTTTCCCGGTTCCTAACTCCCCAACTGTCAAAACTCATGGGGGGATGCATCATATATGCCTATTCGCAAAAAAAAAAACAAAAAATAACAGTAAAAAATAATTCTTCTAACAGAAGATACTTTCCACATTTTTCAATTTTCCATATTCGCCATTTTTCATGGTCCCGAAAAAACCGCCTCGAAAAATCCAAAATTCAAAAAATCCTCGAAAATTACCATCCGACCAGGCCCCCAGAACCGGCGGGAAGCAAACATTCTCGGACCAATTAGCCAAGACACCAACCCCAACCGTTCGAAAAAATCGCCAGCGATCACCTTTAAAGTACGGCAAAAAGTGCCATCTCTTGGCGCTGTGATGTCGCACGATTTACTCAATAGATGACACTTTTGGGCGTTCAAAAGCCGAATTTTTTCGGCAAAATTTTCAGCGGGAATCGGATGTTTTGCAGCGCCAAGAGATGGCACTTTTTGGTGTACTTTAAAGGTTATCGCGGGCAATTTTTTTCGATCGACCGAGGTTAGTGTCTTGGATAATTGGTCCGAGAATTTTTGCTTCCTATCAGTTCTGGGGGCCTGGTAGCCTGGTCGGATAGAAATTTTCGAGGATTTTTTAATTTTGGATTTTTCGAGGCGGCTTTTTCGGGACAATGAAAAATGGCGAATATGGAAAATTGAAAAATGTGGAAAGTATCTTCTGTTAGAAGAATTATTTTTTACTGTTTTTTTTTGTTTTGTTTTGCGAATAGGCATATATGATGCATCCCCCCATGAGTTTAGACAGTTGGGGAGTTAGGAACCGGGAAAGAATTTTTTATACGCAAGGATTCGGAAAGGACGAAACGCGCGAATCACATTTCCGGCGACCGGAGGTAGGCGTGTGGGGTGTCATATCAAAGAGGAGCTCGAGTACATTCCATTTCCGGCGGAAAATCCTGGAAAATCGAAAATTTTCTTTTTGGCCAAAAAAAAGCAAAGGCTGAAGCCTTGCCATTTTTTTGGGCCGTTTTTTCGTTTTGCGAATAGGGCCGTATGATGCATTCCCCCAGGATTTCTAGCAGTTGGCGGGTCAGAAACCGGAAAAGCTTTTTCTCTGCGCAAGGATTCGGAAAGGACGAAACGCGCGAATCGTATTTCCGGCGACGGGAGGTAGGCGTGTGGGGTGTCATATCAAAGAGGAGCTCGAGTACATTCCATTTCCGGCGGAAAATCCTGGAAAATCGAAAATTTTCTTTTTGGCCAAAAAAAAGCAAAGGCTATAGCCTTGCCATTTTTTTGGGCCGTTTTTTCGTTTTGCGAATAGGCCCGTATGATGCATTCCCCCAGGATTTCTAGCAGTTGGCGGGTCAGAAACCGGAAAAGCTTTTTCTCTGCGCAAGGATTCGGAAAGGACGAAACGCGCGAATCGTATTTCCGGCGACGGGAGGTAGGCGTGTGGGGTGTCATATCAAAGAGGAGCCCGAGTACATTCCATTTCCGGCGGAAAATCCTGGAAAATCGAAAATTTTCTTTTTGGCCCAAAAAAAGCAAAGGCTGTAGCCTTGCCATTTTTTTGGGCCGTTTTTTCGTTTTGCGAATAGGGCCGTATGATGCATCCCCCCAGGATTTCTAGCAGTTGGCGGGTCAGAAACCGGAAAAGCTTTTTCTCTGCGCAAGGATTCGGAAAGGACGAAACGCGCGAATCGTATTTCCGGCGACGGGAGGTAGGCGTGTGGGGTGTCATATCAAAGAGGAGCTCGAGTACATTCCATTTCCGGCGGAAAATCCTGGAAAATCGAAAATTTTCTTTTTGGCCAAAAAAGCCTTGCCATTTTTTTGGGCCGTTTTTTCGTTTTGCGAATAGGGCCGTATGATGCATTCCCCCAGGATTTCTAGCAGTTGGCGGGTCAGAAACCGGAAAAGCTTTTTCTCTGCGCAAGGATTCGGAAAGGACGAAACGCGCGAATCGTATTTCCGGCGACGGGAGGTAGGCGTGTGGGGTGTCATATCAAAGAGGAGCTCGAGTACATTCCATTTCCGGCGGAAAATCCTGGAAAATCGAAAATTTTCTTTTTGGCCAAAAAAAAGCAAAGGCTATTGCCTTGCCATTTTTTTGGGCGGTTTTTTCGTTTTGCGAATAGGGCCGTATGATGCATTCCCCCAGGATTTCTAGCAGTTGGCGGGTCAGAAACCGGAAAAGCTTTTTCTCTGCGCAAGGATTCGGAAAGGACGAAACGCGCGAATCGTATTTCCGGCGACGGGAGGTAGGCGTGTGGGGTGTCATATCAAAGAGGAGCTCGAGTACATTCCATTTCCGGCGGAAAATCCTGGAAAATAGAAAATTTTCTTTTTGGCCAAAAAAGCCTTGCCATTTTTTTGGGCCGTTTTTTCGTTTTGCGAATAGGGCCGTATGATGCATTCCCCCAGGATTTCTAGCAGTTGGCGGGTCAGAAACCGGAAAAGCTTTTTCTCTGCGCAAGGATTCGGAAAGGACGAAACGCGCGAATCGTATTTCCGGCGACGGGAGGTAGGCGTGTGGGGTGTCATATCAAAGAGGAGCTCGAGTACATTCCATTTCCGGCGGAAAATCCTGGAAAATCGAAAATTTTCTTTTTGGCCAAAAAAAAGCAAAGGCTATTGCCTTGCCATTTTTTTGGGCCGTTTTTTCGTTTTGCGAATAGGCCCGTATGATGCATTCCCCCAGGATTTCTAGCAGTTGGCGGGTCAGAAACCGGAAAAGCTTTTTCTCTGCGCAAGGATTCGGAAAGGACGAAACGCGCGAATCGTATTTCCGGCGACGGGAGGTAGGCGTGTGGGGTGTCATATCAAAGAGGAGCTCGAGTACATTCCATTTCCGGCGGAAAATCCTGGAAAATCGAAAATTTTCTTTTTGGCCAAAAAAAAGCAAAGGCTATAGCCTTGCCATTTTTTTGGGCCGTTTTTTCGTTTTGCGAATAGGGCCGTATGATGCATTCCCCCAGGATTTCTAGCAGTTGGCGGGTCAGAAACCGGAAAAGCTTTTTCTCTGCGCAAGGATTCGGAAAGGACGAAACGCGCGAATCGTATTTCCGGCGACGGGAGGTAGGCGTGTGGGGTGTCATATCAAAGAGGAGCTCGAGTACATTCCATTTCCGGCGGAAAATCCTGGAAAATCGAAAATTTTCTTTTTGGCCAAAAAAAAGCAAAGGCTATTGCCTTGCCATTTTTTTGGGCGGTTTTTTCGTTTTGCGAATAGGGCCGTATGATGCATTCCCCCAGGATTTCTAGCAGTTGGCGGGTCAGAAACCGGAAAAGCTTTTTCTCTGCGCAAGGATTCGGAAAGGACGAAACGCGCGAATCGTATTTCCGGCGACGGGAGGTAGGCGTGTGGGGTGTCATATCAAAGAGGAGCTCGAGTACATTCCATTTCCGGCGAAAAATCCTGGAAAATCGAAAATTTTCTTTTTGGCCAAAAAAAAGCAAAGGCTATATAGCCTTGCCATTTTTTTGGGCCGTTTTTTCGTTTTGCGAATAGGGCCGTATGATGCATTCCCCCACGATTTCTGGCAGTTGGCGAGTCAGAAACCGGAAAAGGTTTTTCCCTGCACAAGGATTCGGAAAGGACGAAACGCGCGAATCACATTTCCGGCGACCGGAGGTAGGCGTGTGGGGTGTCATATCAAAGAGGAGCTCGAGTACATTCCATTTCCGAAGAAAAATCCAAGAATATCATTTTTTTTTTTTGTAAAAAGAGAACACCCTAACTTATTTTATACCAAAGAGAACGTCAAGGACATTTCACGTCTACACCTTCTTTACGAATTCAAAGTATACGCTGTGGAGTCATAATCGAAACAAACAAAAATAAAAAGAAAAACAGAAGAACTTGAAATTTCAGTTCATTTATTATTTTTAAATATCACATGATGCTTATAAAACTAGACTTGAGTAATGTTAAGGATATTGTTTCTAATACAGATTGACAGGATCTTGGTTTACTCTAAAAGAATGTTAATAAAAGTTTGTATTTCTCGAATGTAAGTCAAATGTTGTATTATTTATATTTATTATTGTTTTATTTTATTTTTTATTTGTTATTGTTTATTGCTAATGGTGCTTGTTGTTTGGATAAAATTGAATTCCCGCCGATGTGTTGGTGTATCAGCTATTGTTGTTGTGGTAGCGATGCTTCGAATACTGCAGTTTTTCTTGCATCGAGGAGACTTGGCAGCTCTTGGCCGTTGAAAAACGATTCGTTCCGGTACGAAGAACCGGGTGCCACAGGAACGTTAGTATATCGTCGATTTGTTCGTTGTAATTCCAAAGGACTCCTGAAATGATAAGAAAAATAGAATAAAATTGAAATAATTTCCAATAGCAATCACAAAGGACATGTGGAACAGTAATAAAAATGAAATAATATGCTTTTCAAAAAATTATCCAATCATTATTCCCCTCAATTGAT